>JAGDQP010001269.1:22185-66151 GCA_022664845.1 Lepisma saccharinum | reverse complement strand
ATATATATATATATATATATATATATATATATAATGGCCGAGAAACAGGGACAGGACCGGCAACCGGGACTGTCGCCCCAAAAGGCTTCTGCCGCTAACTGGGAGAAGACTCCTTAATCCCTCTTGCTAAGGCTTAAGGAAACCGACCGGGGTAGACGCCTAATGTCCAATCCATACGCTTACGTCGTAGGGCATGTTAGTATCCAAGCAACTGATTGGCGAACGAACATGGATGGGCTGCTCACCAACCCGCATTAGCTGACAGTGTGATGAGTCAAATATCAGCACCCCTCCTTTCTTTACACATGATGGTACAAGTAAGGAAACATCCTCGGAGGACGGAATGCAGCTGGCAACGGCAGCGGTCAGTCCTGCAGGAAGTAAGAGGGTCAAAATGCCCAGGTTTGGACTGTAGACTGCCAGGACACTGACACGGCAACTCGAATGGACCTATACGTGGCGACTCTCAACTGTCAGTCACTTGCAGCAGAGGACAAATTAGAGGAATTCCAGAATGAACTCCAGAGGATTAAGTGGGACATCATAGGACTATCAGAAGTGTGGAGGAAGAATGAAGAACAGTTGGAACTCCCGTCGGGGCACACGTTCTACTTTAAAGGAACATAAAATGGAAAACCGACAGGCGTTGGCTTTATAATTAATAAGGACCTGAAGTCACGGATCACAGAAATTGAAGGAATTTCAGATAGAATCGCACGGGTAGTAATAATGATAAACAACCGGTACAGTATGGAAATTATACAAGTGTATGCTCCAACATCCTCATATCCGGAGGAGGAAATCAAAGACCTATACGAGGAGATACAGAAGATTTTGGGTAGTAGCAAATCGCATTACAAAATTGTAATGGGAGACTTCAATGCGAAAGTAGGAGCCAAGCAGAGCAGTGAAACGAAAGTGGGAAACTTTGGATTTGGCAAAAGAAACAAGAGAGAAGAGAAGTTAGTGGAATTCTCAGAAGCCAACAGACTGTTCATTTCCAATACATTTTTCAAGAAGGCGGAGGTGGACATGGAAAGGCCCAAATGGGACCAAAAACGAAATAGACTACGTTCTATCGAATAACAGGGTAATTCTGCAAGATGTGTCTGTTCTGAACAGTTTCAAAGTCCCGAGTGATCATAGGATGGTGCGAGGTAAGCTGAGACTAAATACTAGACTTGACAGAAAAAAGCTTATCAGAGAAAAACCGCCACTTTCAGATCTGGAAAATCTAGGGAAAAACAGAAACACATTCGAGATAGAACTAAGCAACAGATTCAGCGCCTTGGAAGAGTTAGAGGATGAAGAAGACATCAACAGCAGAAATAAAATACTGACTGAGATAATAAGAGAGACAGCCAAGGAAATCGCAGGTACGAGAAAGAAAAGAGAGAGCAAAATCTCAGAAGAAACTAAGCTCTTGATGAAGAAAAGAAGAGAAATGGAAGAAGAGGAAAATTACATAAAAAGGATTGAATACATAGAACTAAATAAAACCGTAAGGAAGAAAGTAAGAGATTATGTACGAAAATATAACGAAAATCTTGTTAGAAATACAATCGAGGAGAACAAGAGTCTGAAGAAAACCAAACAACAGCTCATGATAGGAAAAAAGCAAATAATTGCAGTTAAGAGACCAGACGGGAACGTAACACGAAATAAGGAAGAAACTATAAAGACATTTGAAAATTTCTACAGAGAATTGTACTACTCCGAAGAAGAGCTAGGAAATGAACACTCAGAAGAAAATGATGTAGATGTCCCAGATGTAATGAAAGAAGAAATGGATAAAGTACCTCGAGGGATGAAGAACGGAAAGACGCCAGGAGAAGATGGATTCACACCAGAGAAGTTTAAATGGGGAGGTGAAAAGATGAAACAGGAATTTGCGAAATTATTCTCAATGTGCCTGAGGAAGAGAGAAATACACAGAAGTTGGAATAATGTTATAATATTGTTGTACAAGGAAGGGGACAAAGAACGTGTCGAAAACTACAGACCAATTAGTTTACTGTCAGTTCTATACAAAATGTTCACCAAAGAAAGAGTTATTTTGAATCGTATTGAACGGGACTTGGATTTTAACCAGGGAAGGGAACAAGCCGGATTTCGTCGTGGATTTAGCACAATGGACCACATACAAACACTGAATGAAGTTATAGAAAGGACTAATGAATATGAACTTCCACTATGTTTGGGATTCATAGATTTCGAAAAAACTTTCGATTCGGTGTCGTTGTCAGCAGTACTTAAATCACTTGAACATCAAGGCATCGAAAATGCGTACATCAAGCTACTGGAAAACATTTATTCGAGTGCCACATCTGTCATTAGACTACATCAAGAAAGAAAAAAAATTAAAGTTTGAAAGAGGGTAAGGCAAGAAGATTCAATTTCTCCAAAACTGTTTTGTGCGATCCTGGAGAGAGTGTTCCAGAATTTAAAATGGGATGAAGTTGGAATTAAAATTAATGGTGAATATCTTCATCACCTACGGTTCGCTGATGATATAGTCCAGTTTGCTTCAAATACGGAAGAAATACAAACCAGAATGGAAGAACTGAATAGTGAGAGTTCAAAAGTATGCCTTAAAATGAATTTAAGTAAAACAAAGTTCATATACAATCAACATGCAGCAAAAAGTGATATAAAAATTAGCGAAGAGACAATAGGCATAGTTGATGAGTATGTTTACCTAGACCAGCTCAAAACATCGAATGCCAAGTTAACTGATGAAATAAATAGAAGATGTAAAATGGCGTGGAGTTCATTTCGAAGACTACACTTTATTTTCAAAAGTAAACTTCCAATGTGTCCGAAGCGTAAAGTTTATAATCAATGTGTCTTACCTGTGATGCTGTACGGCTGTGAAATTTGGACATTGAATGCGCAAACAACTCAAAGATTGAGACTCACACAAAGACCAATGGAGAGATGCAGGCTAGGAATAACCAGGAGGGACATGAAGACAAATGAATGGATTCGCGCACAAACAAACATAGAGGATGTAATCAAGTCTGCGAAGAAGCTGAAGTGGAAATGGGCCGGTCACGTAGCTAGACGAACAGATGGAAGGTGGACGACAAATGTACTACATTGGATTCCTAGAGAAAAGAAGCGACCGAGACGACGTCCGAGTGCGAGATGGGTAGATGAAATCAAGCGTCTTTTGAGAAGCTACATGGATGAGGATAGCAGCAGACTGAGATATGTGGAAAGAAAAGGGGAGGCCTTCATCCAGCAGTGGATAGAAAACGGCTGAATATAATGATTTTATATATATATATATATATATATATATATATATATATATATATAATAGAATTAATGATATGATATATAAAAGAAATAGGTTTTTATATTGACAAATGAGATTTTATTCCGTAACAGGACAAAGGATGTATATTTTACTAGTGTAGAGCTAAATGTAATATGGTTTGGAAGTGTCTCTCATGTTTATAGAAACAAAAAAGTATCTTAATTTCCCAAAAAGACGAATGTTGCAATGTTTTGCTTAAATGTAACAGGACAAGGGACTGTTTGGAAGTACATACATGGTGAAAAAAGTGTCAAAAGTAGTTCGTTAGGTAACTAATTAGTGTGAAAGATGTGATGTTTCATCGAAGTCTCACTATCAAGGCTAGTAATTTACAGCTTTACCGCGGAGAGGATTCCTTGGAAGTACCTGAAAATAATATGTACGGGAAAAAGTAACATTTGATGTACCTCATCCACGTATTTGAAACATATTGAATGCTATTTTCCTGGATAGTTAACGCGAAAAAAGCGATTTCACATCAAAGTGTCACTAGTAAGACGAGTATTTTACTGTTTTATTAGAAAGATACAGCTTGGAAATACATGTGTGCAATATAATGGGTAAACAAGTGACTAATATAGTTTCTGAAACGTTTGTTGTCTTGATTTGGAATTAGATTCAACTCTTTTGCAGTCTAGATCTTGTTTATAGGACATTAAAGAACAAATCAGTATTGCTTTACCATATCAGGCAACCTTCAGGGTAGAATATCCATTGTTAAATTGTTTCTTTTTCTTCAATGATGTATTAATGTCATATCAGAAGCGGTTTAATATCGCTACAACACGATCTTATAATATTTATGCATTATAAGCACATAGATAAAACAGAGTTGTTACCGTGTTATTTTATGGAGTGGTAGGTTGTTTATTTATTTATCCGTCTAAAATGTAAGGATATCTGACAGTATCAATCTGTTTAATTCAAGTTACTTTCCGCACCTTTTCAGTGACAACACTCCACAAAACTTCCGATCCCAACAGATAGATTTAATTGGTGCGTTTTACATCTCTGTTGTCTGAAGGAAAAGCAGTTGCTAGCAGTTGGAGTCAATTTAGTCAACTTTACACACCAAAAACGCATGCTTTGCCACAAAACTAACACAAATTAGCTGAACTACTAGTATTTTAGGATTATTATAATTAATATTTCATTTTTTAATTTTTACAGAGTTGTTGCTGTGGTATTTTATGGAGTGGTAAGTAGTTTATTTATTTACGCGTCTCGAATGTTAGGATATCTGACAGAATCAATCTGATATTCAAGTTAGTTTCCGCGCCTTTTCACAACTTAGCTGAACTACTAGTATTTTTAGGATTAATACAATTAATACTTCATTGTTTGATTTTATATAACATTAGTTTATAATAAGTGCATTCATCATTGTAGCCAACTACCAGTTTCTAGTCTTCCCATCTTGGATTAATATAATTAATATTTCATTGTTTGAGTTTTTATGAAATATATCTTGGAAATAACCAGTAGAATCAGTCAGTATAACCATCTACTGATGTGCAGACTTGCCATCGTGGATTAATAAAAGTTATATTTCATTGTTTGAGTTTTCTGTGTTAAGTTGCATATAGGAATGCAATGATGGCATGTGTGAATGTCAATAAAATGAGATGAATAACTGGATAAAGTATCGTCATGAGTTAATTTCTTAAATTACTTGTGGAATCGGATTTTAAGGTATTTGAGTCGCCGAAAACAAGTTTTAACGTTTCGTTTCTTCTCTGAAGCTTAAATAAGTTAATATACACCACAATGTACTGGACAAACATTGTTAACTTACATTGTGATTGGTTGAGAACCTGAATAATAATGTGCAATGTCTGATTTTTCAGACTAGTTGACGGTGAATTCTGCAACGATGACCATCTGTAGTTGTTCTAGTCTACAAGTGAACCCTGTTTGCGTATTAAACAGTATACATCATTGGAGAGTTACAGTGCCTATAACGTGCCAGGCATGTTTTAATCATCTACGCATATACTCGTGACTGTCTTCATCTCTCTGAGGAATCCATCAAAGAGGTCGTGGCAGACACCTTATCGTACTACAATGAATTTACAATGAAATCTACGAGAAATTTAAAGACACCCAGTTAATGAAGAGACACTGCACAACATTTTGAAAACATATAATGAAATGATTACAAGTACTTACACAAACTACATGTTCTTTTTTGGACCAAAGACTGGATGCATGGAGCTTATGGATACTGTTTATAAGGTAACTGAAATTAAAAAAAAACATTAATTTGATTCAATAAAATACCTTATTTTGCATATTCAACATATTCAAAGTTTTGTGACTAGTAGAAAAATATTGAACAGTGTAGGTTTTCTTCTGCTGACAGTCACGTATTAGTTTAAACATTTGTATTTGTAAACTAGCCCACATGATACAAAATATTGAACAGTGCTGTAATAAAAAGTGTACACACACAAAAGAAAGTGATCTACCTCGTAGAATATAAAATATTAAACAGTATTCACTATTCTTCACCATTTCCACACAAGTGATTTCAAAATAATGGCATACAAAAATATTGTGATATACGTTTAATTTTGATACAATGAAACAGTGTTGAAAAATTAAACTCGTATAAACTATCGTGACAACATATATAAAATATTGATTATCTTAGGATTTGCTTAAACAATCATTTGATTCGAATGAGAGACAACTGATATAAGCTATTGAACACAAATGTTTTTTCAGAAACATTTTCCAGATAATTGGTAACGAAATAATGAGACAAAATATTTACGTTCTACTTCTGACATAAAGAAAGAAAAGATATTCATAAAAAGTATTTTGATCTACATTTCTATTTCTGATACAATCTTGAAAAAGCTAAGCTGTACAAAATAATGTTCTGGTGTAATAAAACAGATATGTAAAAATCAATAATTATTGTGGCCTATCTTACAGAAAACAACGCACTATTTCAAATCTTTTGTATGAAAAGTATTTTGACCTACTTTATTTTTTCAAGAAATGCTAAAGCGGATTGAACATTAAAACATTGTATAAAGAATTTAATTATATTTGAGTAGAACTCTCATCATTATTAGGTATACAAAATCAACGATTCAGACCAGATTCCAAGTTTAAAATTGATTCTATTTGGTACGAAAACCATAAGTAAACGTTCCGTAGTCAACAGTGGTGGAAGAATTTAATCACTGACACTTAGTCTGTTGTACAACGGCTTCCCTTTTAGTTTGGGGTTTACATAGAATACCAAAACACCGGTTTCAAAATTATGATTTGGGCTAAAATTACTTCACTGTCTTATATTCCTGTAAAATTATATATACACTTAAGTCTTATTATCTCAGTTCTCGTTGAGAAAGAATAATTCCACGAATCTTAAGCACCTCATTATTTTTACATATAGCTGTCGCCAACACTCGATACCCATAGTCCTTGATTCCCGGGACCCCCCAGTTTCGCATTTTTCAGCTTTGTCTTATATCGTTCTTTAATTTACCGAAATAATCACCAATAGGTATCTAGAGAGTTTCATCACGCTCCTAATATAAATCATAATAATTACCGAAATTCCAACTGTGTCGAATGTTTCGTATAAATAAAGTCTGGCCCACAAAGAAATGAAGACGGCGATTGCTACATTTGTGAATTTGTTTGGTGTGTTTACATTTTGAAAATCGCGATATGAAACAACCAGCTTATCACCCTCAAGAACTACATTCTGTATTTCCAAGTGAGATGAATATGCAGTCTCATTAAATTCCAGAGTATTCCTGACGACTTTCGCCTTCGGCAAGTCCGTTCTCTATCTCCACTTTCCGAATAGTTTTTAGAATTCTATTGGAAATGTATCTTAAACATCATTTTTCTGAATGTTATCATAGTCTAGATAGATTCACATGTTTGCTGAAGTCAGAAATATACTGCTGTTTGTCTTGGTCGGTTAGGCACTCGTCTGGAAATCCAGAGACTTCTTGTCTCATTTTTAGAAACGTGTCAACGTACGATCTGAACAGTCCTCTTCATTTTCCAGATTTTATACGTGTCGAGAATTACATAAACTTTCTCTAATGAAACATGGAGATCGGATGCAAAACACACCTTTGATTGCACGTTCTTCGTCAGTGTTTTGTACACCCTCCCTTACGAAATTCATACATGCAGGTCCGGCAAAGACCAAAAAAGTCTGTTATATGCATTATAAGGCATAAGTGGAATTGGAAGATCAGTAGGTGGTAAAACAATAAAAAAATACAAGTCCACGTACTTTTCTTTGATCAGGCTTATTGTCCCCTTTATAGATGATGACGACCTACCGGGAAAAGTTTTTAGACATTACCTATGGATTTTACTTGTAAAATAAAAATATTCGATTACTACTTCCCCAGTACATTAACGTAGACCATTAAGGCAGTCGGCTCGTCCGCCTTTGAATGCGTCTCGAGGCCGTAATAGTTCTTTCTCATTATAGCAATGGTCACGGATGATACTTTGAATTTCAGGTATTGTTTTCACTTCTTTCATCCACTCACATTCCCAGATGGAAACAACTTTTATCATACAACTCGGTTTCAGAAATTCCTCACGTACTATTGTGTCACTTTATCGAGTGTGCTTCCTTCTTCATCTAAAGCCACAGAAGTAATGTAGGGGATTCTTACCATCTCTAATGTTTCATAGCTCATTTTGTTTGCATTTTAAGAATTGTTTGTGTTTCCAGCTGTTAGATTTCTCAATAATTAATATTTTTATTAAATTACATTTTATTCTTAGTTGGCAACCTGAATAACAAAATAAATCACCGTACTTTACTACTGTGGTTTTAGTGAGATAGTTGATCTGTGTTGCAGACATAAATTTTACTGACTCGTTCAAGGTGATAGGATAGTAAAACTTACTTCAAAAAGTGTTTCGTTGTTGAATGAAGATCTTTGTAGGTGTATCAGTGTTTCTTGTCGTATACGGTTTCATTTTTATGTTGATATTCTTTTGCAATTACATTATATCAAATGTTTTTTATATTACGAAATTTATTTTGAACATTACTTCTTAACTAAATGTAATCTTCTTTGAATGTCCTGAAATGTTGATGAAATGTCAACTTTGTTTGAACGAGGGAGTTTTTATCCAAAAATATGAAAACTTCCTCATCTTTGCAATTACATTTTGTAAGTTAATTCATTTTTCTTTATATGTATATTTTTTTCTGATGTCCACTCTTGATTTGAATTTTAAAAAGTATGGAACACACTTGTTGATTTTTTAATTTTTTTTATTGATACCATGTATTTGTCTTTATGTGTCTAAAATTTTATTTGAACAACAGGAAAATTTTGTTTTCGCCAAAATGATTGACAATATTTTAGAATGTATATTTTTCCTTAACAAAACAAATTGCGCATTTTCTAATAATACTTTTGTTTGTTGTCATTTTAAAAGAATGTGAAAATTATTTTAATAGTTGTAGATTCACCTGTTGTTGTACATGTGAATATAATTTTCAAAATAAATGTATTGGTTTTGTTTTCTACCTCTCCCTGTGTGAAAATTTACTTTGTGAGATTTCACTTTCATAGTATGAAAATATTAGTTGGGAAAAACCAAAAAATTTAACGGGATATGGTTTATTCTTGTTACCGGCGTGTATCGGTCTGCACTTCGCAATAAGTCAAGCTAAGCGCCCCGTGACTGTTGCTAGGAAAATCAAAATAAATACCACATCTATCTCTGAATATTTTAAAGGTGGAAGAGCTTTCTCGTAAATAAAGCATTTCATAAATTAACTTTAGTAAATAAAACGACTGCGCATCTGTTCTGCGCATGTTACACTTTCTCTGATTTCTCAACTCGCTTAAATGAAAATTGTGATATAACCATTAATGAATGCAATTCTAGTCTTCATTTTACTCAGTTCTTAATGTACAAAGATCTCGTTTTCCACTCTTGTGAGGAAGTTTAATCTAGTTACCGTCATGTCAAAACCAATTGATTTTTTTGCTTATTCATCAGGAAATTCTAGAGTATGAGGATTGCGAAGCAATTCTTGAATGTTAGACTCATTTTGGTGACTGTTATTCTAATGTGACTTGAACCAGAAGAAACTGATCCTGATCTGCTGTTTCACTACTTTACTATTATTGGGACGATGAAAAATTCGTGTTACGCAAGTGTGTAACTGCGCAAGATATTATTGTTCTTTGTTTATATTTTTTATTCAATAGAAAGCAAGTAGTTGGTTTTGAATTATTACTGCCAACATTTAGAATACGATCCTAGTAACGTTATTCCTGACGATCCTGTAGAGTTCATTTGGACTGGAACACAATGACCTGGAAATAGACGACAATAGTCTTCCTTAGTGCAGTCAAGTGAAATTTGAGTTGGAAAATGATGGTGACCTTTCTATGACTGTGGAGCAATGGAAAAATGAACATCATATGGATGTACTTTATGGTACAAACTTAGTCAACTTTATTTTTACATGGACCAGTCTAGTAACTTTGGACTTCGGCCGTCACGATTCTCCCTTTAGCCATCAAAATCCACATCCATGCCGCTGCCGGGACTCTAACCCTGGAGCTTACCGGGACTCTAACCCTGGAGTCGTTGTTCTACCGCCGTAAACTACACGGATACCCGACCGGCTATAATGTATATTACTGGTCCGACTGCTGACTGAAATTGTAAATGAAAGACCAAGAACATATCCTAATTTTTCTTAGGTGGACGTGAAATCGCAATTAAGTCATTAGTAAATTCAATTCGCGATGCTGAAGAATATATAACAAATTATTTGGGTTTGCATGGGATGTTTGGTTTGGATGTAGATCATGCCTCTAAGGTCCTTTCACCATTCATAGTTCAAAACGTGAAGTAGGTAAACCACTATACACTCCATTTAAATTACGTACACGTATTACTAAGGAAGATATCTTACGAAAAATTTAAAATGTTTTCAACTCTAATGAGTTATTTTTATTAGGTGATGGTAACTGATTCTGAAAACTGGAGATGTAAAGCGGCAGAATTATGGAGGTGTAGCTGTAACTAGCAACAATGGGGATACCATTGATGATGTCGACAGGTACCAAATGTATTGGTGGAATGACGAACAAGTTATTGTTTATGGCCCTGTTTGCGAGACAAGTCAGTATGAGAAAATCTATGTCGGTCCACCGGCAAAGAAATAATTTTTGAGGTTATGAAGACAATGATTACGACGTCATTTATATTATTACTATTTTTAGGAAGTAGAGGGTATTGTGATTATTGTCTCAATCCATATTCAGAACGACGCAAACATAAATGTGAATATTTGTCCTTAGTGTGAAACGTAACAAACTCGACCGGTACTGATGAAACGAAACTTTACTGTAATAAGTGTAATCGTACATTTGTAAACCAAACATGTTTTGACAAGCATCAGACAAAAGCCAAAAGTGATCTGTATGTTACCATGTGCAACTTTGCTCTCAGTGTGGTGTTAAAATTGATCGACGTAGCAGAAAGGTCACACATATTTGTGGTAAGCATTTTTGTAAACTCTGTCCGGCTTATGTAGATAAAATACATGTCTGTTCTGTAGAACCAAGTAAGAAATTTGTAGAAGATTTCTTAAATGTCGAATTTGATATTGAGACGATGCATTTGGATGGAAATGACGAGGGAGCACAATACTATGACCGCGACTTACTTTGTGTTACTCGCCGTTGTCATTCATGTAAAGATATGCACGAGGAAGTCTATAAATGTAGTGTTTTTGTGTTTCTAATGGACGTACGTATTTCGTATTTTATACTATGTACCGTTGGTCATGATGAAAATCTGAATAAAAGTGAATTTCCTCATTTGTTTAAAACACCTCTAAATCATATTTATGATGTATTGTACCTGAAACTTGACTTTTACAGTATTAAACGCAAAACACCTAAAGAGGAAGAAACAATTACAAAATATCATGAGGAATGTACCGAGAGAAAAAAATATTTAATTTAGAACATGAACTATTACAATACTGCCGGTACGTATCCTAACTTTGGCTCTCATTCAATTTTCTAATCTCATTAAAGTGAAAAGAGAAGGCTTTCAATGGTTTTGCACACCCGTACCATTGGCCCTTGTTCCATAGAAGATTTTCGATCACGTCATTTAGAAGAAAATACTATTCCAATTACAGCCCATTAGGTTTCCAACGCGGTACGAGTCAAAGCAAAGTAACTAACCAGTTGCTAAAATATATGGAGTTCGAGCATGACATTAAGTTACAACCATGCGAAAATGGTAAAGAGTTTCAATTCAGAAATTTCACAGTGGATGCGTATGATGAAAATACTCGTACAGCTCACCAATTTTATGGTTCTTACTGGCAAGGACACACTTGTATTACACAAACTATAGAACAAGCCATAGTTCAGGATGGGTGCTCCTTAAACAATCAATATGGTGGTACAATAGCACGTGATGAATTTTCGGATCAGAGTTCAATGGTGAGAGTTGTTTCCATCTGGCAATGTGAGTGGGAGAAACAAGTGAAAACTTTACCTGAAATTCAAAGTTTCATCCGTGAACATTATTCTATTGTGGGAGAATCATTATGGACTCAAAAGCACTGAATGCTTTAAAGCAGACTCACTGAATTGTTTAAAGGTTTATTAGAATGTACAGAGGAAGAGGTACTTGAATATTTGGGATTTAGATATTCATGGTTAATGCCTAAAAGCCTATCCTTGGACAACCAGTCACAGTCAATAAAGAGGTCAATATGCCTGATCAAAGTAAAGTACATAAACTTGTAATTTTTAGGTTTTTACCACCTACTGATCTTGTAATTCCACTATTGCCTTATAATGCACATAACAGACTGTTATTTGATCTTTGTCAGACGAGCACGGATGTATTACATAAGGGAGCGTGTAACAACACTGACGAAGAACGTACAATCATAGGTGTGTTTTGCAGATCCGAGCTCCATGTTTCATTAGAGAAAGGTTATGTAATTTTCGATACGTATGAAATATGGGGAGTAAAATGAAGAGGGATTTCAGATTTTACGTTAACACATTTCTGAAAATGAAGCAAGAAGCCTCTCGATTTCCAAACGAGTTCCTAACAGACCAAGAGAACAGCAGTATATTTCTGATTACAGCAAACATGAGAGAATCGATCTAGACTATGATACTATTGATAAAAATGATGGTTTAAGATACACTTCCAAGATATTTTAAACTATGTTCGGAAAATTAAGACAGAGAACGGATTTGCCGAAGACGAAAGTCGTTAGGAATACTTTGGAATGTAATGAGACTCCACACTCATTTCACTTGGAAATACGGAAAGTCGTTCCTAAGGCTGATAAGTTCGTTGTTTCATATCGCGATTTCGAAATTGTAAACACACCAAACAAATTCACAAATGTAGCAGTCGCCGTCTTCATTTCTTCCTGGGCCAGACTGTAATTATATGAAGCATTAGATTCAGTTAGAATTGGACGACAAATTTGCTGTGAAACAGATAGTATTTTCTATATTAGAAGCGTGATGAAACTCCTTTGATACCTCTTGGCATTTAAAGAAATCTAGGGTATTTAGAGAAAGAGATAAAACAAGGCTGGGAATTGCGACGTTTCCCAAACCGGTACCCAAACATTATGGGTATCGAATGGTGGAGACAGCTACAGGTAAAAATAATGAGATGTTCTCGGAATTAACTCGTTCTCGACGAGCATGTGAGATGTGCAATTTATTTGCAGGAAAATGTGACGTTGATGTAATTTATTACCCCACATCATATTTTAGTATAACCTGATTTCCGTATTCCATATAAACCGCATAGTAAAAGGCTTGTCGTTGTACAACAAACTAAACGTCAATGATTAAATCCTGTAGAGTACTGAGCGTTAACTTATAGTTTTCGTTATAGTTTAGAAAAAATACAAACACGTAATATTTTCTGAATCGCTTATTTTGTTTACCTTATAATGTCGAGAGTTCTACTTCAATGTAATTAAAACCTTTCAAACAATGATTTAATGTCCAATCACTTTTTGTATTTCTAAACAAAATGATGTTGATTGAAATTAATTTGTACCATAACGTTGTAAGTATTTACGCAAATCATTCGTTGTATCCTGTAAGATAGACCACAAAAATCGTAGATTTATAAATACTTCTTTATTACACCAGAACATTGTTTTGTACAGCTTAACATTCTTCAAGATTGTATCAGAAATAAAAAATGTAAATCAGAATACTTTTATGAATCACTTTTCTTTCATTAAATCAGAAGTGAAATGCAAATCATATTTTTGTACCACATATTTTTGTGTGACTAGTAGAGAAAGTATTGAACAGTGTTGTTTTTATTCTGATGACAGGTAAATATTAATTTAAACATTTATATTTGTAAACTACCTCACATGATACAAACTATTGAACAGTGATGTAATAAAAGACGTACAGATCCAAAAGATAGTGTTCTACCTCCGAGGATACAAAATATTTAACAGTTTTGTCTTTTCCTCACCAGTTTCCAGACAAGTGATAGCAAGATAATGACAGAAGAAGATATTGTGATTTACATTTAGTTTTGATACAATGAAACAGTACTGAACAACTCAACTTGTAAAAAACTATCGTGACAAATGATTTAAACAATTGATCAATCTTAGGTTATGATTATGAGAATTATTTAATTCGAATGGGAAACAACTGATGCAAACAATTGAACACAAATATTTTCGGAAACATTTTCCAGATAATTGTTAGCAAAATAATGAGACACAAAAATATGTTCTACAATTTACTTCTGATTTAATGAAAAAAAAAGTGATTCATAAAAGGTATTTTGATTTACATTTTTTGTTTCTGATACAATCTTATTAACGTTAAGCTGTACAAAACAATGTTCTGGTGTAATGAAGAAGCATATAATAAGTCTACAATTTGTGTGGTCTATCTTACAGGATACAAGGCATTACTTGCGTAACTATTTAAAAACTTATGGAAGAAAGTAGTTTCAATCACCTTAATTTTTGCGGTAGAAATACAAAAATTGATTGAACACGAAAACATTGTTTCAAAGAATTTAATTACATATAAGTAGAGCTCTCGACATTATAAGCTATACAAGAGAAACGATTCAGAATATATTACATGTTTGTATTTTTCGATTTAGTACGAAACCCATAAGGTAACGTTCTTTAGTCTACAGTGCTGGAAGGATTTAGTCATTAACGCTTAGTCTTGTACAACGGCAAGCCTTTTAGTTTGCGGTTTATATGGAATACCGAAATCAGGTTTTCGTAAAATATCATGTGGGGTAATAAATTACTTCGTCACATTTTCCTGTAATTAAATTATATATACGCCCAAAGTTTATTATCTCACGTGCTCGTTGAGAATGAGAAATTCCGAGAATTTTAAACACCTCATTATTTTTACCTGTAGCTTTCTCCACCATTCGATACCCATAATGCTTGGGTACCGCCATAAGAAAGTTTCTAATTTAGCAGCCTTGTCTTATTTCTTTCTCTAAATACCCTTGATGCCTTTAAATGCCCAATAGGTATCAAAGGAGTTTCATCACGCTTCTAATTTAGAAAATACTATCTCTATCACAGCAAATTAGTCGTCCAATTCTAACTGTATCTAATGCTTCATATAATTAACGTCTGGCCCAGGAAGAAATGAAGGCGGCGACTGCTACATTTGTGAATTTGTTTGGTGTGTTTACAATTTCGAAATCGCGATATGAAACAACGAACTTATCAGTCTTAAGAACGATTTTCCGTATTTCCAAGTGAAATGAATGTGGAGTCTCATTACATTCCAAAGTATTCCTAACGACTTTCGTCTTCGGCAAGTCCGTTCTCTGTCTTAATTTTCCGAACATAGTTAAAAAATATCTTGGAAGTGTATCTTAAACCATCATTTTTATCAATAGTATCATAGTCTAGATCGATTCTCTCATGTTTGCTGTACTCAGAAATATACTGCTGTTCTCTTGGTCTGTTAGGGACTCGTTTGGAAATCGAGAGGCTTTTTGCTTCATTTTCAGAAATTTGTCAACGTGAAATCTGAAATCCGTCTTCATTCTTACTCTCCATATCTCATACGTATCGAAAATTGCATAACCTTTCTGTAATAAATAATGCGCTCAGATGTGCAAAACACACCTATGATTGTACGTTCTTCGTCAGTGTTGTTATACCCTCCCTTATGTAATACATCCATGAAGGTCCGGCAAAGATCAAATAACAGTCTGTTATGTGCATTATAAGGCAATAGTGGAATTACAAGATCAGTAGGTGGTAAAAACCTAAAAATTACAAGTTTATGTACTTTACTTTGATCAGGCATATTGACCTCTTTATTGACGTTGACTGGTTGTCCAAGAATAGGTTTTTAGACATTAACCATGAATATGAAAACCCAAAATCCAAATATTCACCTTTAAACTTTTAAAGCATATAGTGAGTCTGCCTATAAAGCACTCAGTGCTTCCGAGTCCATAATGATTCTCCCACAATAGAATAATGTTCACGGATGTAGCTTTGAATTTCAGGTAATGTTTTCACTTCCTTCTCCCACTCACATTGCCAGATGGAAACAACTCTTACCATAGAACTCTGATCCAAAAATTCATCACGTGCTATTGTACCATCAAATCGATTGTTTGAGGAGCGCAAATCTTCAACTATGGCTTGTTCTATAGTTTGTGTAATATAGCGTGTCCTTGCCACTAAGAACCATAAAATTATTGAGCTGTACGAGTATTTTTATCATACCCATCCACTGTGAAATTTCTGAATTGAAATTCTTTGCCATTTTTGCATGTTTGTAACTTAATGTCATGCTCGAACTCCATATATTTTAGCAACTGGTTAGCTGCTTTGCTTTGATTCGTACCGTGTTGGAAACCGAACGGGCTGTAATTGGAATAATATTTTCTTCTAAATGACGTGATCGAAAATCTTCTATGGAACAAGAGAAAATGGTACGGGTATGCAAAACCATTGAAAGCCTAATCTTTTAACTTCAATGAGATTAGAAAATTGAATGAGAGCCAAAGTTAGGATACGTACATCGTTCCGGCAGTATTGAAGCAGTCCATGTTCTACATTAAATATTGTTTTTCTCTCGATACATTCCTCATGTCATTTAGTAATTTATTCTACATCTTTATTTTATTTGCTTTTAATACTGTAAAAGTCAAGTTGTTGGTACAACCCATCATAAATATGATTTAGAGGTGTTTCAAACAAATGAGGAAAATCACCTTTATTGAGATTTTCATCATGACCAAGGGTAACGGGTAAATCGGCTAAACAAACGTCCATGAAAATTAACTTGTAATTGAATATTTTATAATTTACGGTATGTTGCATAAGTTTATGGCTACGGGTAATAATGTCAGGTGCTTGTTTTTGAAGTTCGAATATAGCGCGAGCAACAAACAAATTATCAAATCCGTGTCTGTTATGTGCAAGTGCTACGAGCTCAGTAAACATGAAACCTTGTTGCAGTACGCGATTAATCAATGGGTACATAGTATAAAATACGAAATACGTACGTCCATTAGAAACACAAAAACACTACATTTATAGACTTCCTCGTGCATATCTTTACATGAATGACAACGGCGAGTAACACAAAGTAAGTCGCGGTCATAGTATTGTGCGCCCTCGTCATTTCCATCCAAATGCATCGTCTCAATATCAAATTCGACATTTAAGAAATCTTCTACCCATTTCGAATTACTTGGTTCTACAGAACAGACATGTATTTTATCTACATAAGCCGGACAGAGTTTACAAAAATGCTTACCACAAATATGTGTGACCTTTCTGCTACGTCGATCAATTTTAACACCACACTGAGAGCAAAGTTGCACATGGTAACATACAGATCACTTTTGGCTTTTGTCTGATGCTTGTCAAAACATGTTTGGTTTACAAATGTACGATTACACTTATTACAGTAAAGTTTCGTTTCATCAGTACCGGTCGAGTTTGTTACGTTTCACACTAAGGACAAATATTCACATTTATGTTTGCGTCGTTCTGAATATGGATTGAGACAATAATCACAATACCCTCTACTTCCTAAAAATAGTAATAATATAAATGACGTCGTAATCATTGTCTTCATAACCTCAAAAATTATTTCTTTGCCGGTGGACCGACATAGATTTTCTTATGCTGACGTGTCTCGCAAACAGGGCCATAAACAATAACTTGTTCGTCATTTCACCAATACATTTGGTACCTGTCGACATCATCAATGGTATCCCCATTGTTACTAGTTACAGCTACACCTCCATAATAGCACAATTCTGCCGTTTTACATCTCCAGTTTTCAGAATGTGTTTTCATATATGCTGTTTTATTAAAATTCTTATCCTCTTTACTTTGACTATCATTAATGTCCTAGAAAGACAATCCGGAACAGCGTCAACGGTTATAATATGCTTCTCTAAATAGTCTCCAGAACGAAGATACTTGTCATTGGCCCTAACCTTGGCTAGGGTTAGTAATATCAACTTCTATTGTTATATCATCATTAAATAAAAATAACTCATTAGAGTTTAATACATTTTCAATTTTTCGTAAGATATCTTCCTTGGTAATATGTGTACGTAATTTAAATGGAAGGTATAGTTGTTTACCTACTTCACATTTCGAACTATGAATGGTGAAAGAACCTTGGAGGCATGATTTACATCCCAAAGTAAATGTTCCATGCAAACCCAAATAATTTGTTATATATTCTTCAGCATTGCGAATTGAAGTTACTAATGACTTAATTGCAATTTCACGTCCACCTATGAAAAATTAGGATATGTTCTTGGTCTTTCATTAGAATTTCAGTCAGCAATGGGGCAGTACCGTACATTGTAGCCGGTCGAGTATACGTGCAGTCTACGGCGGTAGGCCAACGACTCCAGGGTTAGAGTCCCGGCAGCTTCATGCATGTGGATTTTGATGGCTAAATGGTGAATCGTGACGGCCGAAGTGTAAAGTTACTAGACTGGCCCATATAAAAATATAGTTTAGTAAGTTTGTACCATACATTATATCCACATGATGTTAATTTTTCCACTACTCCACAGTCATAGAAAGGTCACCATCAGTTTTCAACTCAAATTTTACTTCACTGCACTAAGCAAGACTATTGTCGTCCATTTCCACGTCATTGTGTTCCAATCCAAAATAAAACTCCGCAGGATCGTCATGCAACGGTGGAGTACTACTAATGTTGGGCCGAGATACAAAGAAGCGAACCCGAATGTAACTGGAACCAACCCAATCAGGCATATGTGCTACAGTTCGATCCAAAAAGGGTCTCCTCAGAACTGTCTGGTCCCAAAGTGACATTCCCGATGTTCGGACCCAATGGACGTCACTTCTTGAAGGTCCTTGTACACTTTGTTTTTTACAAAAATTACGCGACTGAAAGTTTCTATGCTCGACTGTAAGTGGAAAGTTAGTACATGCAAGATACTTAAACCTAATTTTGACTTTATTTTGAATACCAAAATACAAGAAAATATTTAATAAACTTTTACTGAAGTTAAAGAAATACAAAACAACTCAATATTACAACAAACTTTACGAGATTTATCTCTTAACTAATCAAAATTGTACTTTATGAAACAATTTTATATTTCTAAATGATGTACCCTTCAATATTTTAATTATTTTTTTACATAACTTGGTTACTTCTTCATAAACTTTGTAATAATAGTAATTATAAAATGAACTCAGGCCTGGCAAATATGTAATGGATAAATATAACCTTAAAAGAGCATTGGTACCAAAACAGATGCTTTTGTCGCGTAGCGCGGGGGTTTGCGGAAGACACGGTCCTCATAGAAAGTTGCTGCCTTAGAAGTGATTCTTGTAGGGGAGCTTCATTCTTGATTATTCTTTGGGTGACTGTCAGGTGATGATGATGCCAACCAGGAATAAATGTAATGTTTGATGAACAAGGAGGGATATAGACGATCCACAATTGTCAGAAAAATTAATAAATGCACTTCATACTTCACTGCACTAAAATATAATAATTACTGTACGAATGCTGAGATAGATACATAGTAAATATAATCAACAATTTCTTAAGTTAAATCTGATGGTTCAAAGCACAATCAGATACGTATTGCGTAACACATTGCAGAAGTTTAGACGAAAACGCGCACTATGATACACAGGAGGTTGTATCAAAAGTAGTTTGCAATTGTCGTTTAGCAAATATTAGATTTTACTGAAAATTATACTTATACTCAGTTACTTAAACGTCGACTAACACTGGTTATAACTGTGATTGATCCTAACATAGTTAACAAAGTCGACTTAAATTTTGATCATTCAATGTTTTACGTATCACAACTGAATTTACTTTTCACCGACTGATTCCTGAGAAACACTTTCGCTTCGACCCTATGAACAACGTCGAAGCGGGCTAATTCACAATTGGTTCTCCTAAATCTTCGATAATGTTCCATGATTACTGATTGGCAGGACACACATAAGGCGATGAACTAGATAAGAGTGCTTTGTTTTGAGTGCATTTGTCCTAACGCTTTGTGGAAACTAATTTCAAAGTGGTTTGACCCATAAGAACAATAATGAAGAAAGCGACACTCACCACACACACACCAATCCCATTGTTTTATAGTTTTTACTACTAGAATAACATCAATTGTAGCATCGGACTTTCTTCTTCCGGAAAAGAGAATCTCTCAATCACTCACAATAAGTTTTTATTCTCACTATAACTACTAAACCATTTCCACTGCTCGTAGCTTTTGCAGTTAGAGTTATAGTTTAAGTTTTCTTTCGTAACTTTAAAAAATATATATGAATAAAGTACACTGCCATAACGATGTTATTGCATTCAGGAATAACGTTACTACGTTCGTATTTTAAAAGTTGGCAGTAATAATTCATAGCCAACTACTTGCTTTATATTGAATAAAAAACATAAAAACCAAGATCAATAATATCTTGCGCAGCTTTGTAACACAAGTTTTCCATCGTCTTAATAATAGTAAGGTAGTAAAACAACAGATAAGGATCAGTTTCTTCTGGTTCAAGTCACATTCGTCTAACAGTCCCCAAAATGTGACTAACATTCAAGAATTGGTTCGCAATCCTCATACTCTAGAATTTCCTGATGAATAAGCAAAAAAATCAATTGGGTTTCCCATGACGGTAACTAGATTAAACTTTCTCACAAAAGCGAAAAACAAGATCTTCGTACATCAAGAACTGTGTAAAATGAAGACTAGAATTGCATTCATTAATGGTTATATCACAATTTTCATTTAAGAGAGTAGTGAAATCATCAGAAAATTGTAATCTGCGCAGAAAAGATGTTCAGTCGTTTTATTTACTAAAGTTAATTTATAAAATGCTTTATTGCACGAGAATGTTCTAACACTTCAGAAATATAATATTTCTCGTATTTACTTTGATTTTTCCTAGCAATAGCTTAGCTTAACTTATTATTCCGACGTGCGAACGAAAAACGCCGCTAACAAGAAAGAAACCATATCCTGTTAAATTCATCGGTGTTTCCCAAGTAATATTTTCATACTATGAAAGTGAAATCACACAAATTAAATTTTCAAACAAGGAGGTAGAAAACAAAACCAAGACATTTATTTTGAAAATTATATTCACATATACAACAACAGGTGAACCTACAACTATTAACCTATTTTTCACATTCTGGAAAAATGACAACAAGCAAAAATATTAGAAAATTCGAAACACTTTTTGTTATGCAAACAATTATACATTCTAAAATATTGTTTGTCATTCATTTTTGCCAAAACAAAATTTTCCTGTTGTTCAAAGAAAATTACAAACACGTACAGACAAATACTTGACATCAACAAAACATTTTAAAAAATCGAAAAACGTGTTTCATACTTTGTAAAAATTCAAATCAGGAGTGGACATCAGAAAAAATTATACATAGAAAGAAAAGTCAACCTACAAAATGTAATTCCAAAGATGAAAAAGTTTTCATATCTTCTGAAAAACTTTCTCGTTCAAACGAAGTTGACATATCATAAAAATTTCAGGACATTCAAAGAAAATTACATTTTGTTAAGAAGTAATGTTCAAAATAAATTTCGTAATATAAAAAAAAACATTTGACATAATGTAATTGCAAAAGAATATCAAACTAAAAATGAAACCGTATACGACAAGTAACACTGATTCATCTACAAAGATCTGCATTCAACAACGAAACACTTTTTGAAGTAAGTTTCACTTTCCTATCACCTTGAAGAGTCAGTAAAATGTATGTCTGCAACACAGATCAACTATCTCACTAAAACCACAGTAGTAAAGTACGGTGATTTATTTTGCTACTCAGGTTGCCAACTAAGAATGAAATGTAATTTAATAAAAATATTAATTATTGAGAAATCTAACAGCTGGAAACACAAACAATTCTTAAAATGCAAACAAAATGAGCTATGAAACATTAGAGATGATAAGAATCCCCTACATTACTTCTGTGGCTTTAGATGAAGAAGGAAGCACACTCGATAAAGTGACACAATAGTACGTGAGGAATTTCTGAAACCGAGTTGTATGATAAAAGTTGTTTCCATCTGGGAATGTGAGTGGATGAAAGAAGTGAAAACAATACCTGAAATTCAAAGTATCATCCGTGACCATTGCTATAATGAGAAAGAACTATTACGGCCTCGAGACGCATTCAAAGGCGGACGAGCCGACTGCCTTAATGGTCTACGTTAATGTACTGAAGAAGTAGTGATTGAATATTTTATTTTACAAGTTATATCCATAGGTAATGTCTAAAAACTTTTCCCGGTAGGACGTGTCACCATCCGTAAAGGGGACAATATGCCTGATCAACGAAAAGTACGTGGACTTGTATTTTTTAGGGTTTTGCCATCTACCGACCTTGCAATTCCACTTATGCCTTATAATGCATATAACAGACTATTATTTGGTCTTTGCCCGACCTGCATGTATGAATCACATAAGGTAGGGTGTAACAACACTAACGAAGAACGTGCAATCAAAGGTGTGTTTTGCACATCCGAGCACCATGTTTCATTCAAGAAAGTTTATGTAATTCTCGACACGTATAAAATCTGGAAAATGAAGAGGACTGTTCAGATCGTAAGTTGACACGTTTCTAAACATGAGACAAGTAGCCTCTGGATTTCCAGACGAGTGGCTAACCGACCAAGACAAACAGCAGTATATTTCTGACTTCAGCAAACATGAGAATCGATCTAGACTATGATAACATTCAGAAAAATGATGTTTTAAGATACATTTCCAAGACAATTTTAAACACTATTCGGAAAATAGGGACAGAGAACGGACTTGCGAAGACGAAAGTCGTCAGGAATACTCTGGAATTTAATGAGACTGCATATTCATCTCACTTGGAAATACAGAATATTGTTCTTGAGGGTGATAAGCTGGTTGTTTCATATGGCGATTTTCAAAATATAAACACACCAAACAAATTCATAAATGTAGCAATCACTGTCTTCATTTCTTCTTGGGCCAGACTTTATTTATACGAAACATTTGATAGAGTTGGAATTTCGGTACTTATTATGATTTATATTAGACACGTGATGAAACTCCTTTGGCCACAAGTAACCCAGAAACTAAAAACTCTATTGGGATTCTTTCATGTCAGGCAATACAGGAATGTCACATTCCCGACAAAATTCCAGACCTTCAAAATACGTACAACAAACCTGAACAGCCCACGAAGTCACCAGAATCTAACAGTGTGAAAGACATCATATGCGTGTTGAGCTGTACCATCATGCTCACACCTTTTGACATTTCTGTGATGCCAACTAACCTAGAAGTTCCTGGATGGGCACCTCTTAGTCAAATGTTATCCACTAAAGACACAGCAATCACATTGGTTGGCTACTGTCCCATGCTTCCAGCATCGCCAATTGCTAGAAATGAAATATTTCGTGGAGGTAAACAGGCAGATAGGGTAAAACTCCGCAGTCCTTACATGCGATATGAAGATAGACGCCATTGCCAAAACTCTTCAGCTACAAGACACAGAATTTTCCGATCTTTCTATCCGAGTCGGCGATTTTCATCTTCTTAAAGTATGGCTGACAGTAATTGGAAAATATATATATCAGGCAGTGGAGTGGAAGATGTGATGATTGAAGCAGGTCTGTACGGTGAAGCTACTCTTGCATCCATCTTAGCTGGAAATCAGTATAACAGAGGAGTGCGTGCTCACAAAATACTTTATGAGGCGATGAGAATATTACAGTGTGAGCAATATGTTATATAAAGGGAGAAAAAGCCTGATGATACAACCGATTTGACAGCGGTGGTGAGGTTCTTGCATAGTGTGAGAGACGCTTTAAAGAACAGAAAAAAAAAGAAATTTTGAAGGTGAAACGACAGAAGATCCCAAAAGAGGTCACAGATGTCATTGAAAAGTTCAAGAAATTCATATGTGAGTATTCAGAAGGTAAACAGACTTTTCAGTATTGGAATCATTACTGCTCATTGGTAGAAATTATGCTTGACTGCATACGAGCAGAAAGAGACGGTAAGTGGTAACTTCACTTGAACACAGTAAAGCGGATGATTCCCAATTTTTTATCTTCAATCACCAAAATTATGCACGGTGGATGAGCATTTATTACATAGACATGACACATATCCCTGTGACTTGCAGGATGAATTATCAGCGGGAAGTTTTTCGGTTAAAAGAAGTGAAGGAAAATTCAACAGAGTGGCGTCAGATCATGCACTAGAGCAATCCCTGATACACTCATCTAAAGTCCAGGGCAGTATCATTGGCACATCAATGAGGACTGAACCAAATGGCAACTTCTGCATCATGAAAAGGCCAGTTATCTCAAATAGAAATAAAAAGAATTTATTATGCACATGAGGTTATTCCGAAATTAAAGCAGGCTGGGTGGATGAACAACATTTGAATAAGCACGCATTTGGTAAAAGAATCACCTAAACCATCATGGAATGGTTTCATGCATCTTCTCTACAAAAATGAAACTCCATGTTGTGACACAAGCAGTGCATTTCCAGTCCCTTTCTTTAATAATGCCGCATCAGATATTAACACAATTTATTCCACTCTACTCTATGTCTCAAATGAATATGAGAAACTAGGACAGAAAACCTGCATTGTCACTTTCGATCAACCATTATAATGGAAAGCTATAGAAATTATTTCTGCATCGAACGACGACAATGCATTATCAAATGTTGTGGTGCGGTTAGGATGATTCCACCTGCTTATGTCTTTTTAGGAACAATAGGTCACATCATGTCAGGTAGTTGTCTGGAAGAACTTTGGGTCTTGTTGTATGCCCAAAATACTGTTGTGAAAATGATGAGTGGCCATGGTTTCTCACGATCGTTGAGAGCACATTTTTTTACACTCATAGCGCTCCACATTCAGTTGAAGAAACATTCGAAGCAACTAGACGAGACCACGAAAGGTAAGATCCAAGATGCTATAGATGAAGTGATCTCCGAAGCAATGTCTCTCAAGGACTTGGACGACAATGAAGATATTCAAGCTTTGGTTGTTGCTCTATCTGAAATAATCAAAACAGAAGGATATTGCCGTACTTCAAAACTCTGGTTCCAACACATCGAACAAGTCAGCCTTGTACTATTATACATCCAAGCAGATCGCACTGGAGATTGGGAGTTGCATTTGCATGCAATCAAATCAATGCTGCCGTACTTCCATGCAGTCATCACTTTTATGCTAAATGTGCGCATCTATATGTTCTGCACATGGAAGATTTGAAAAAGAAACTGAATCCAGAGGAGTACAAGAAATTCACAGAACAAGGATATTTTACTATTCGCAGAAAAAATATGTATTGGAGTGGGGTTGCATCAGATATGGTCATTGAGAAAACTTTAATGAAATCAATGAAAGTATCTGGAGGTTTAACTCAAGGTCGAGGAATAACAAACTCAACATTAGCTAGATGGATTCTCTCGTTTACCATCACCATGAAAGTCACTGAAGTATTAGAAAACTTTTGCCATAAACATTTTGTGGCTTCAGAATAACATGTAGAGCTCAGATACGAGATAATCAGGATCTAAAGATGATATCTGAGTGGTTATCCCTTCATTATCCCTTTGCTAACTCAGCACCAAAAGACTTACTCTTGAACATTGCAAGTGGTTTAATTGCTGAAACTCACACAAGCTGTGGTCAAGCAAAGAAGATTGGTGAAGCGTCATTAAACAGGTGATTGGTGGTTACTTTGGAACTGTAAAACTGGATAAGAAGAAAAAGGTTATTCTTATATCTGCTACAAACAATAGCATCAAAATTCGAGAGCAAAGTGTGTCTATCAATCCCTTGCAGATCTTCACTAGAATTGCAACAGTGATCAGGTCGAGTGAGAATCTTCGCGAGTATCTCAAATATGAATTAGCACCGATGCCTCTATTCCTAATTGATGAGGTCTCAATGAGAAACAGTGCCAAATCCTCTATTTCGGCTGTAGTCGAAAATATTGAGCGGTGCGTAAGAGCACCGCAAAAGTTTGTGTTTGTTGCAGGTGGATAATATCTTCTTGATGCTATGATTTGGACCAAATCGGACACCTACGATGCGATATGTGAAGAGTAGGTAGACTTTGTACAACGACGGTTCACTCCATGCGGTGCAGTAGTATTTGATGGCTATACTTCTAAACCCTGTACCAAGAATATTGAGAGACAGAGGTGGACAATGTCGAAAGTTTCAGCAACCATCGCCTTTCATGAAAATATGGAGGCAACTTCAGGTCAATCTGATTTTGTACGGAACTCTGAAAATAAAGCACGACTGATTAGCATGCTGAAGTCATATTTTAGTAAGAGTGGGATAACAGTGTACCAAGCAAATGGAGATGCTGACACTCTAATTCCAAAACTACAACAACTTTGAGCCGAAATCATAGTTCTGTTGCGTTTGTAGCAACAGATTCAGATTTGCTAGCTATTTTAATCGCTCGTGGACTTCATGGAACGTCATTGTTTTTTGTGAAGCCGAAAACGGGCAACATTGAAGAGAAATACTACCACATTGGCAAAATACAAAACACTCTTGGACCACTGAAAGATTGCTTCCATTTTCTTCATTCGGCCATGGGTGTGACACCACATCAGCGATCTTCAGAAAAGGAAAGAAAGCAGCCTTTAAGCTACTTCAAAATGATAGTGTACTCCTATCTTCTGTTTTGGCCTTCAATGAAACCAACCTTACACCACAGAGTGTTACTGAAATTAGAGAACTTTTCCTGCTATGACTTTATGGAGGTGGCAAAGAAGCACCCTCAGATATAACATGTACAACAGAGAAGTAGGGAAGAAGCTTTCTTATAATTTTCTACTAGCGACATTACCACCATCCAGTACAGCTGCCTCTCAACATTCCCTTCGGGTTTATCTGCAAGTGCAGCAGTAATTGGGAAACAACATGAACCCAAATTAATGGGGATGGTGCGTCAAAGAACACAGACTTTTTCCTATTCCAACTTATCTTCCAGCAGTTCCTGAAGAACTACTTAATTTCATTGTCTGCCAGTGCAAAATAACTCCTCGCAAAGATTGTGATGCACAAACCTGTGATTGTAAGCGTGTCAACCTTAATTATTAAAAGTTCTGTTCCTTCTGTGAGGGAATTTCTTGCACAAATTCACCACCGGCTGAGAAATCTGATAAGGAGAATGACGATTAATCGTTTTCCTTTCAATGTTTTATTGAAATAAATTGGTTAAAAGGGAAATACGACATTTTAATTGGGTTCTCACGTCCCCTGCCATCTAGCGAATACCGAACGAACTATATTGATATTTAACCACCAGAAAGTCCTTTTTTTTAATCCTCGATAACAGCTGGGCTCACATCGGAGTAAATATCTCGAAAAGTTATCATCCGATTTTGATGATGTTTATTTTAAAATGCAGCTTATGAAAAACAATAAAAAATATATGGACATATTTTTACAATTTCCTAAAGGTTTAGTAGCTTGAGCGCAAAATACAACAGAGTGCCTTTCTAAAATTCCGGAATTATCAACTTATTAAAGTATATATATTGTAGAGTAAAACGGTGCTTTTAAAATTGAATTATCATTATTGGTTTGCCAGATACAGGCTGAAATAGAAAACCAGGCGAGCATGGGATGGCGGCCATCCTTGACCGCCATTTTGAGGACGAAGCTCACATGGGATATTTTGGGACTTTTGATGTTTCATTCTATTTGACACGAAGAGTAAATTCTAAAAAAATCAGCTTTTTTAGATTTTTTCAGTTCACCGACTTATTTTTACTGGGCTAAGTATGGCAGAAAACCTTCGTGTCCTGTGTGGAATAGACTGCGATATAACCGGTGACATCAGTAACAGCCATAATGAGACAATCATCACAGAATAGCCAGAGATGAAAATGACGTGCAGAAGTTTGTAAAGTATTTCAAAGAACACGATAACCCATTTGACATACATACAAATGATGGTTGAATTCGTAACATCAGCAATGGGATAGTTACATCAGCAGAAGCAGCACAATTTTTGCTAAATATAGAAACCAAATGCACAAACATTTACGAAGATTTCAAGAACAAAAGACTTGTGACGGGGAAGAAAAACCTTCAGCATGCAATCAGAAAGGTAAAGAACATGGAGCTTCATGGATCATACCAGCACGAAAACTACAGCAAAATAATCAATAACCATAGGAAATGCTTTTAAACAACTGCATTCCACAGTACTACTAGCTACTCTGCGTAACCATTGTCTTAAAAAGCTTCTGAGAAGTGAACTTCTTCCGTGGTCACCATCTCTAGCAGACTTTAGTGGCATGTTTCGTAAAGCAACAAAAGCATCCCTTATGAACGTCATTGTCGCAGAAACAAAATGTGACATTGAAAATGGAAGAACAGCTGAAAATTCCATTTTCTTTCACATCTTTCATGGTATGCCTGTTGTCCATTCATTTCAAAAAGTGTCCAACATTAGCACGTTCGGTGAATATGCTTCAAATCGTTTCGACATGATCACAAAAACGTTTGCGTCATCTCAAGTGCAACGAGTTGATGTTGTTTTCGATATATATGGCGCATTGAGCACCAAACAGACTGAACTGAGTCGACGTTCTGCACAAAGGATGCCCGACGAATGCCTGAAAGCTATCATTCACGGAGCGGGCACCAAACTTCCCAAACAGTGGACAAAGTACCTCAGCTCCTATGAAAACTGAAAAGAATTCATACACTTCTTGTGCATCTACTATTTGGAAAATGTCAAGTTGAAGAGCGGTCAAACGTTTGTCGTCTCTGGTGGCTATGAGAACCCTCAACTCTGTATCGCAAGGACAGCAGACAGCACGAATCCTATACAAGAATTGGAGAATACCCACATCGAAACAGATACGAGAATGTTTATTCATGCGTACCACGCAATGCGTAACTGGTTAATGCACAAGCGAATATAAGAAATCAGTAGTTATCCACTGCCCAGACACAGATGTGTTTATCCTTGGTCTCTTCACATGGCGCAAACTTAGAGAAGCTGGATGTGATAACCTGCTGATGACGTTCGCTGTAGGAAAGAAAAGACGAGAACTGTACATCAATGTTGCAGCTGATAGACTTAGATTTAATCTATCTGAAGTTCTTCCAGGATTACATAGTCTGACCGGGTGTGATTCAAGCAGTAAAAAATTGGAACCAAAGAAAGTGCTTTTAAAATCATTGCAGGATCTCCATTTGCACTTGAAGTTTTGATATCCCTCTCTGGTCCTAATTTTCCGTCCAGTGAATCCATGAAAGAACTTGAAAGACTACTTATCAATCCTCAAAAAGAAAGGTGACTCTTGTGATGAAAGCAGAAGATCACATATTCTATCAACACCGTCTCAACTGTCAGTCACATCTCATTGCTTTTCCCTTCATATTTTAATATGTATACTACAGACGTACACCTGGCGACAAACCCTGAAACCAATGAATCATCATCTGAATCCATCCTCCTACGGCTTCGTAAAAGCTGAAACGTCGCTGATTCTCCAATTCATGAGCTAAGCTGAAATTCCAACAGATCTTATTCAGCCTTGTAAATGCACAAAATGCACCACTTCAAAGTGTGAATGTAAACGTAACAAGAAATACTGCTGCAACTTCTGTGAGTGTTTGAAAGATTCATGTGCCAACAGAGGGCATGATTTTATGCAGCCCTACTCTGTGTAATCTTCAAAAGTGTATACTATTACATCGAAAAGTTTAATTTTACTTTTTATTTGTTTGTTGTTGTCATTTAGTTTTAAAATGCCAGAATATACGTTTGTAAATATTATACAAATAAAAAATGGAATGTGCATAAAGTTTGTGATAAAATATAATGTAATTTTTGAGAATAAAAACAGATCTATATCAGAATAGAGCGTTTTACAAAATTCTTTCATCTCATCAAATTTAAATCATATTTTAAGTAAATTTGGTGTCATGCAAAATTTTCACAAAGCACTTGATTACAGAGATAAAAGCTCATAAGTATTAGCGTGGTATACGAGTTCCGCCATTCTGAAGTGTGGTCAGTGGTCACCATCGTGATTGTTGACCACTTGCAAGCATGAAATCATCTCATTCTATCAGCAGTGTCCCAATACCAGTACAAATGAGCACAGAACAGCTCAAATAAAATTTCACAAGTGAAGATTTTTAGCAAGAGCAAGCGTGACCGTCATCTCGAAATTTCGCCGCCATCTTGGTTTTGCATTACTTCAAAGCATGAGATCATCCCATTCCATCATCATTGCCCCAACCTTCAACCGTCGGCGGTTAGTATTCGCTGTGATTTCCACTGTTCATTGGAAGCGATTTTGTAACCTGGTTTACGCAAGTTATTATTTGGACTAAATATTTGACAACTATTATACTTTTCAGTGATCAAATTGTAATAGCGATCATAAGTTATATCCTTTTTGCACGATAATTCAAAGTTATGCCACGAACTTTATAAACAAACTTCACTTCACCACTAAGTAGATACTTTTAAGCGTAACTCAATTTTTTATACCTAAGTCAATAAAGCTCTACATCTCCCATCGGTCTTTTATTTCGTTGGTCAATTCTCCAGGTAATTCCCAGTACGTAGTAATAATGGCTCATCTTTTCTCTACACATATATAACTGAGTCCGTGCCACAATAAATAAGGCGCTCTATACCAACAGTGTCTAGTTATTCATATAAACGACACCTAGTCCACGAGGATATGAAGGTTGCTACTCCTACATTGGTAAAAGCGTGAGGCGAATTTTCATTTTCAAAGTCTTTATACATTACTTGTAATTTATTTAGTCCTATAGGTGCCACATGTTGAACTTCCAAGTGAGGTGACCGTAGAATTTCCAAGAAGCTTTTTCGGTCAGTAACAATGCGAGTTTGTGGAAGATGACATCTTTCTCCCCATGTTCCGAATAATGAATTCAAAAATATTTTCGAAATATATCTCAATCCCGGATTATGTTGAATCTTATCATACTGAAGTTGAATACCTTCATGCTGTAGACAATCACTGATATATTGTTGCTTTTCCTCTTTGTAGTACTATTTTTTGGAAATCCATTGGCTTCTTGTTTCATTTTTAGGGAACTATCGACAAATACTACCTTGATTGCACGTTCTTTTTCATTATGTGTACATTATTCATTATTCAAGTCTTCTATACAAGACCTACACAAACCAAATACGACACGTTTATGTGCATTATATGGTAACACGGGTATAGCAAGATTTTTAGGAGCAAGTACTTGCAGTGAACCAATCCATGAACAGTAGATGGATCAGGCATGTTTTTGCCTTTATGAAATTTAATTTTTCCTGTTGGCATAGGTCTCTTCGACATCACAAACGGATGAAGAGAAGTTACGTCTAGGTATGCTAAATACTCGTCTTTACCACATTCATACAAAGCACGAAAGCATTCGGTGTGTCCTCCTTTAAAGGCATCCTTAGGACGTAAGGAATCTTGCATTTCATAACACTCATACTTATAAAACTTTGAATTTCAGCAGATGCTTGAACCATTGTGTTCCACTCACATTGCTAGATGGATACAACTTTAATTTTACAACTGTTTATAAAAAGTTCTTCTCTCGCGATCTTCCGATGTTGCATTATACCGATCTTCCAAAGTGTCCCTCATCATCAATGGGATGCCTAGGAAGTTGCATGATGCAGGTATTGCGTGCCAATCCTCAGGATTTTACCGGTTGCTAACTTAGAATCAATAATAAATTAAATAAATTAGTTATATATGGATGAAAGCTGGAAACACTGTAACATTAGAGTAGGAAAGAAAATTTTGTTATATGCAGTATTGCAGTATTATGACTACTTGCGGTATGCAATGTTGTTTTCACAATGTTGCAGTTTTTATGTTGTTCAAGATGAGAGGTTAATAATATAACCTAACACTGAAACGTTTTACTTGGGTTTACGGGCGCTGGAAGATAGAAGTTTGACGGAAGATGACTAGAGGTGTTACCGTGAAGCGTTAGTTAATTATTTCCAAAATGTTTTAAAAAGATGTCTAAGACATTGTCTGTGTAATGGTATTGCTTTATAACGATAAAGTTGTTAATTAAAAATGATGATACTGCGCATCTGTTTTGCGCATGTTTTATTCCCTCTCTTGCTTCATCCCCTTTCTTCGTACCCTTGTATAATAGTTTTCGTTCGCGTTTACACTCGTATAATATATCTAGCACTCGTTGCTTTAATCCTTCTGTTTGCAGCTGAGTGTTGAGGTGCAAAGATCTGATTTCACGTGTGTGAAAAATCTTTGGTGTTGCTTCACATTATATTAGAGGCTGCTAGTGTTTTTTGCGGAATTCGACTTGGTGTGTATAAAACAACACAATTTTCCAATCTGCCTAGTGTTGTTGCCGGACATTTAACTTCAAGCCATGGAAAATCCGGTTAATGTTTTCCTTCCTTGAGCTTCAAGGCTATGACGAACCCGATCGTGTACTTGAATGATTGAACCTTTTATGCTATTACAAACTGATAGGATTTCCTAAAAAAAAAGAGTTAGTCATGGTGTTTCACTACTTACGTTAGTATTATTGGAAGGATGAAGAAGCTGTGTTACAAAACTGTGTGACTGTACAAGACATTATCGATCTAGGATCTCGATTTTTCGGAAGTGTAAAAAGTAAAGACTTGGCGTGGGTTTATTATTGCGACTTATTTACAAAACCTGATGCAGTGATTCCCTCAGATGTAGTTGATTTTTTGGCTAGGATACTTGGTTTAGTGGCGATGGTATTATGGAAGTGGATAATGATGTTGATTCTAGTATTGGTAGCAGCTGTCACATGAACATAGTGGACAGTGAAGAAAGTAGTATGGATGTGGACATAGATACAGAAGAGGATTCTTGTGAAGGTGCTATGATTAATATCAATGTTCAACAGTGGATGAAGAACAATAACATGCCTATGATGTCTGGTAGTGGAAAAACATTTGATTTTGAAATTATCAGTGAATGTGAAAAAACTATACTTTGGTTTTCAGGGGCGTCAAATTACAATTAATTAATTAGTAGTCAACCCCCAACCATGAGGAATATGTAAACAGTTTATTAAATTTTGCGATGGAACAATTACTTAAAGATGTCGATCCCGATTCGAAAGTGGGGTTTACGATTGTTAGTAGTAACTCTAAGGAAAATAAACCAATATATATTCCATTTAAATTCAAGGCTCATATTACAGTTTACGATATTTTGAGAAAGATTGAAAACGTTTTCAATTCTAATTAGGAATTCTTCTTAGGTGAAAAATTGACCGTTAAAGTTGACATTTCTGATCCTATTCGTGGTCAAAGGCAACATGGTAATGACAAATATCTGCCTTTGGAAAAATATCTCGAAAAACATATTATTCCTAGAATATGTTTCTGATTGTCTCGCACGGGATTTGGTATTGGAAAAACTACGCGGGAATAAGGAATTTGAAAATGCACGTTACGTGAAAACACATCCTAAGAAGTGGACTTGTGCAGCTGCAGAACTGTGTTATACGGGAGTAGATTTATTCAAAAAATGGTGGAAGTATTGAAGATGTAGTTTCAGAAATATTGGAGTGACGAGTATCAGATTATTGTGTGTGTGCGTGATCCGAAGACTCGAGAGTACACAATAGAGTATTCAGGACCATTAGCGGATAAGAGATTGTTTTAAGATATGAGGACAATCATAATGACGTCATTGAAACAATCACCGAATTTTTAAAAAGTGGGGGTTTTTGCTATCATTGTCTTACAAATTATGAAAAGCGTCGGTTCCATACATGTGAATATTTATGTTCACATTGTGAAAAGAATCATGACGATATTACTAGTAGTAGCGATTACTGTTTGAAATGTATGAACAACGCAAATTCAAAGCCAATGGTAAACCAGTTTGTTATTACGTACAACTTTGTTCTCAGTGTGGAGTGAAAATCGATAGACGTAACAGAAAAACAAAACATATGTGTGGGAACATTATTGTAAACTCTGTAACATTCATGTCGATGAAACCCATTCCTGTTTCGTCAGACCAAGCAAACCAAAACGAGTTGAGAACTTCTTGTACTTTATTTTGATGTAAAGACAATGCTACTAGACCTGGATGAAAATGGTGAACGTGAACATGTACCTACTTCATTTGTGGATCTCATCGATGTCATCAATGTAAGGATATGGAACACAATTACGTTTGTAGTGTTTGTGTTAATGTCGAAGGTCAGAGGGATTTTGTATTTCATAATATGGAAGCACTTGTAAAACATGTTTTAGAACAGTATCCTAAGTTTCAAAAAGTAGTAGGGCTTTCACACAACGGGTCTGGTTTCGATACATTACTCGTAGTACAATATCTCATGGAAAAACAAAAGTTAACACAACACATTTTTGCACAAAGACAAAAGATTATTCAGTTAAGTGTAAATAATATCATTTTCCGTGATACATATTTGCTCATGGGAGTTAAATTATCCAAATTACCATCTACAATGGGATTGCTAGAGTCTTAAGAAAGGATACTGTCCGTACCTCTTTAACACTCTTAAACATCAGAATCATGTTGGGCTTTAGCCTGATATTGAGTATTTTGATATTGACTAAAGATTTGACCGATGAACGAGGTGAAGTCATTGCCTGGCATAAGGAATGCGTTAAAAGCAAAAAGACTTTTGATTTCCAGAAAGAAATCTGGGACTATTGTAAGAATGACGATTTGATTTTGGCACAGCCATTGATTCGGTTTTAAAACCTTATTGAGGTACAATCAGGTGGGATACAATATTTCCTGCATACAAGTACTATCGCCGCGTGTGCAATGGAGTGTTTGCATTCACGTTATCTTAAAGAAAACACTAGTCCAATCATCCCTCCTTTAGGTTTCCAACATCGCGACCAACAAAGTAAAACTGCAAAGCAATGGTTGAAATATATGGAAAATAAGAATAACGCTTCATTGCAAACAGCAGAAATTTGAGGTGAAGTTCAATTTAAGCGTTTAAAACTGAATGGATATGACAAGAAAACTCATACTGGTTATGAATACTATGGCTGTCACTGGAACGGAATGCCTGTATCACACAACTTCCTAGGTATCCCATTGATGATGAGGGACAATTTGGAAGATCGGTATAAGACAATACTCACGAGAGAAGAATTTTTTATAAACAGTTGTAAAATTAAAGTTGTATCCATCTAGCAATGTGAGTGGAACACAATGGTTCAAGCATCTGCTGAAATTCAAAGTTTAATAAGTTTGAGTGTTATGAAATACAAGATCCCTTACGTTCTAAAGATGCCTTTAAAGGAGGACACACCGAATGTTTCGTGCTTTGTATGAATGTGGTAAAGACGAGTATTTAGCATACCTAGACGTAACTTCCCTTTATCCGTTTGTGATGTCGAAGAGACCTATGCCAACAGGAAAAATCAAATTACATAAAGGCATAAACATGCCTGATCCATCTACTGTTCATGGATTGGTTCACTGCAAGTACTTGCTCCTAAAAGCCTTGGTAACCCGTTTTGCCTTCTAATGCACAAAAACGTGTCGTATTTGGTTTGTATAGGTTTTATATGGAAGACTTGAACAATGCATAATGTACACATAATGAAAAAGAACGTGCAAGCAAGGCAGTATTTTGTACTCCTGAACTACATCTGGCGTTGGAAAACGAATATGTCATTCTTAAAACATATGAAATTTGAGAAATGCAAATGACTGAGGGACTCCTCAAACCTTATGTCGATAGTTTCATAAAAATGAAACAAGAAGCCAATGGATTTCCAGATAACTGTACTACAAAAGAGGAAACGCAACAATATATCAATGATTGTGGCCAGCATGAAGGTATTCAACTTGAGTATGATAAGATTCAACATAATCCGGGATTGAGATATATTTCGAAAATATTTTTGAATTCATTATTCGGAACATGGGGAGAAAGATATCTTCCACAAACTCGCATTGTTACTGACCGAAAAAGCTTCTTGGAAATTCTACGGTCACCTCACTTGGATGTTCAACATGTGACACCTATAGGACAAAATAAATTACAAGTAACGTATAAAAGCTTTGAAAATGAAAATTCGCCTCACGCTTTTACCAATGTAGGAGTAGCAGCCTTCATATCCTCGTGGACTAGGTGTCGTTTATATGAATAACTAGACACTGTTGGTATAGAGCGCCTTATTTATTGTGACACGGACTCAGTTATATATGTGTAGAGAAAAGATGAGCCATTATTACTACGTACTGGGAAATACCTGGGAGAATTGACCAATACAACAAAAGACCGATGGGAGATGCAGAGCTTTATTGGATTATTTATAAAAATTTAGAGTTACGCTTAAAACAATGTACTTACTGGTGAAGTGAAGTATTTTTATAAAGTTCGTGGTATAACTTTGAATTATCGTGCAAAAAGGATATAACTTATGATTACTATTACAATTTGATCACTGAAAAGTATAATCGTCAAATATTTAGTCCAAATAATAACTTGCCTAAACCAGGTTACAAAATCGCTTCCAATGAACAGTGGAAATCACAACGAATGGTCAATACTAAGCGCTGACGGTTGATTCCTTCAAACAAAGAAGATTATTGTACTCTTCCCTATGGATATTGCACTGAATAATTTTCGTACAAGTTACAAAGTGTACAGTTGTTAACCAAACATTTTAAAAATATGAAACACCTTATGTTGCAAACGAAAAACTTCTTTCACAAATCAGGAAACAAAAGTATTTTTAGTTACGAAAACTTTTCTGTGAAAGTAAAAACTAAAATTTGTTTCTTGTGAAACCTCTTTTGTAAAAGTAAGAATATTTTTTTCTTATGAAAACATTATTGTGAAAATATTTTTAACAAAATCTTTTTTCTAAAAAAGGTTTTGGTAAAAGCAAAAACTAAAACTTTTTTATGATAAGTTCCTGTGAAAACTTTTTTAAAAAACTTTTTTTGTAAAATCAGAACAAACTCTTTTCTTACGAAAACTTTTTGTGAAAGTAAAAGTAATTTTTTCTTGTGATTTTTTTTGTAGAATTGAAACCAAAACCTTTTTATAAAAGATTTTTTGTGAGAGACAAATACTTTTTGTAAAATTAAAAACACAAGTCAGTTTCTTAATTCTGATTTAATAGTTATGTAAAATATTGTCTTGCAATGTAAAGTTGTTAAAAATTTAAAATAAAGGAAATAACAGAATTCTTATTAACTATTTATTATAACACTGTTTTTCATTGTACAGGAAAAATATTTAGTGTGATTCCTCTTTATGTATTCCTATTTTGTATTGTATCCAATCACACTATTTACACTACCTGGTTTTATTACAACACTGTCTCACTTGTATGGAAAAGCATCACTGTTCAATACTTTGTACCTACTCTGTAATCACAATATTTTTGTATGACTTGGAAATGTTTGTATATATCTTACTTATGCACAAATGAAAGTTCATTGTTAGTACAAATCATTTGTTTTATTCCTATACAAACACCAGTCCCTGTGTATATTAAAACTTAGAACAAGTAACAAATCTTGGTTACTACAAGCCCATGCATGTAGTGTATTTTTCATCCACAAAATTAAGCGAATTCTGTCTTGTAAGTAATGAGAAAATTATGTAACACATCAACAGAATCCGTGTGAGATTCAATAAATCTCGTGTATATCTGGTCGCAAACAAAGGGGCTTATTAATACGTCCAACATCCGTAGCATAAGTATTTCACTGCTTAAGTCTACAGACTCATGGTCCAAGTCAAAAGGAATGTCGTGAAAGCATTGGTCGCAAATTATACTGAAACAAGGTATCCACTTGTCAAGAGTTGCCAGCACACACTTGAGGTTCACCTCTGCAAAAGTATACTGACAACTAACCATTGATCCCTGGTTCATCTGCAGCAGACTAAGTTGCAGTTCAATTCTCTCTGTAATTTATTGGATTCGTCAACCAATCAGATTGTTTTAGTTCAAATGACGTCATTATCTATGATGTCTGTGTTTGTGGTCTTCTGAGGGGGACTTCGTTCAAAGGAAGTATTAAAATATTAGTCTTTCAACCTACTAGTTACGCAAAATACGAGTGTATTATAGGTGACCAACTCTTGTAAAATTTCGCAGTCACCACATTCGGTTTCGGATACTTTAGATCAAGTCCAATACTCCGTTTGCACTTCGTATCATATAAGGTATGCAATCGAGCATTAGTAGTAACCGATTTCGGCCTCGGAAATGTAATCTAAAATTGTGACTGTAACAGACAATAAGAAAACTAAGTGACATCATTTATTAAATTATTACAAAATGACAACACTGTTGATCTTAAGTTGGCAACAGTTGACGCCATTGAGTTACTGTACTGTTTCCTACATGTGAAGTACCATAAAGCTTAAAGAATGAAATATTTAATAAATTAATCCGAGTTGGCAATACTGTTGATGTTGAGTTGGCAACACTTGGTCACCATTACTAACGTACTGCAAATTTTTCTGTAGAAATCAATTATATACTTAACTTGTGTCATAGTTCCCTATATCCGATATTAGTATATAAAGTTCATTACATAAGTATAGAATCCACTCAATAATATGTAAGATTCCCTAAGGCAACGAAACAAATCTCGGAAATTCAGTAAGGACATGTTGGGCATCAGTAGGAAGTCATCCAATTGGATTTCATGTTGTCAAATATAAAGTCCATTATGTAACTAAGAAGTAACCAGATGTCGCTTTCAAATATTCCACGTTATAGAACATCGTTCTCGCATTATTTTAAAATTGGATATTGTTGCCTCTAAAACCTACGTAGTACCTGTTATTTCCCCCCAGTGTGTTTACTTTATTATTACAATAATACTCATTATAGCAATTCAAACAGCATTTCTTTGATAGCAAATACATATTGAGGCTGTCTATCTTCCTGATTATACAATGTATACATATGATACACTTATTAAACGTAATAAGCGTTTATTTTAGAAGTATAATATAACAGACCGAACTTTACAGGTTATCGTTTACTTTATTTCATAATTCATCAAATAATATCTTACTTTTATCGCAAATTTCCATCTTTTCTCTCATATTCTTTTCTTCTAGAAGATTTGAAGTCACTCATAAGGTAGAGGAAGACTATTGTATATCAACATGTTGCGTCAAATGGGGTCCAGGTATATATATCCAACCATTCAAGATCACGGCTGTTCTGATTCCGTATTCAAATATGCATCCACAAAGCCGCAAGATCGTAATATTAACATAAACATGTTTTCTTCATTAGAAACCCGACAGCCTGATTGATATTACGGTACCTCACCCGAAGGCGGCGGTCACACCTCAAAAAGACTTCAGTTCATTTATTATCATGTTATATTTCTTAATGACTTATTGTTTTAAGAGAACAAGATCAACTAAGGCTATTTTGCATCTCAAAGTCATTTAGCTCTCAAAATTCTGATTTTCTCTAGTGCTTCATGTATTCTTCATTCCTCCTGAAGAGGGAGGGAAAAAATGAGATGAAAAAATGACAACAAAAATGGGGAGCAGGTAAGGAAAATTAGCAATGCAAAATACCTAAGGGTCTGATCTTGTTTTGTTTCTTCTTTTCTTGCTTCTTTTTCATAATCTTTCGTTTTCTTTACCCTTTTTTCGTCTACCTGGAAATAAGGAAGAAGAGGGCATGCATAATTATACCATAAACGATTTAAAAAGCAGAATAAGCATCGACTTACATAAACCGATCGTCGAAATGAAGAATTCAGGGTTCAAATCAAGAGGCAGGTATCAAGCAAGTCCAATTTGTCATTCATGCAGCGGGTAAATGTATCTATAAAGCTTAAATAGTACATGTATTATGTATATTGAGTATAGAGTGAGTCCCTTATTTATCATTTAACATAATTTGTTACAATTTTTACAGTTTATGCTGTTTTGATCACAATTGTCGAATATCTTAAATATGAACAGAATATCGTATGAAATCTTGCTATTTCTATAGAGTTCTATTACACACTATGTACAGGGAAGCTGTAGTGTTCCACTAAGACTCCAAATTATCGGAAACCTTGACAAATTTGAAGTCAAAAGGACGCAATGTTGCCAGTACTTGTTAAAAGAACCATAAGAAGAAACTATATTGTAAATGATAATATAACATATTATTTTCCTCGGTCACTGAATACAATATACACTGTATGGCCAAAAAGTAAGTACCATGCTGAACATTGATCGTTACATATTGCTACTATTCCCTTCATTGGATAGAATACACAAATACATATGCCCATTGTATAGAGACAATAGTGCCAACGATACTGAACATTAATTGTTTATTGTACTGCTATCATTGGAGACATTTAATAAATCGTAATAACTTTAATTTTAATGTACATGAACAACAAAAATATTAATTTCATATAGTAGTACCACCTCCTTCCATCACATGTTCTACAAACTCTCCCAAGATGCCTAGGAGGGAGGGCGCAAATTCAAACACGGTGTACAAAATCATATGGGGCCCTGGCAACTACTACCCCCATAGAATCCTGACGATTGTAGTATTATTACTACTAAGATTCCCTCAATTTTTTTTCATTTACGTCATCAACACAATGCAAAGTATGTATATGGGATATGGAAAATCAATTTTGTTCACTTGTTGGCAATGAATCCCTCTGCGTGACTGCTAATTCCCCTGTCGCGAGAGACACTGATAGCATGATTTGCCCTGATTGGCTGTTACGTTACCTAGTTGGCGATTTCCAATGCTAGAATACAGACAAATTTCTCTAAACGGGTACTCTTTGCTTAACGAGATTATCTCCCAGTTGCGTCGCACAGCATTCAGCCAATGACGAGGGAATACTTTACCTATTATTTACAGTCCTTGATGAACTACCAAGCGCGTGCATTTCTTTCTTGACTTCATTTTTGTATTATACTAGAGATAGCATGTACCATATCCTTCTTTTTACAACATCCTTGGATTTAACAGAAATACAGCAACTACGATTCCTTTATGTTCTGACTGATGGAAATGTCCAATAGTCATTATTGTCGTTTAAGATTGATATTTTAAGATGAATAAGCCAAGAGGACTTGTATCGTTACTCAAAGATCACAAATACTTGAAGGGTAATATTTGAATGTATATATGAGTTACAACCACAATGAGTTTTGTTCTGCTTATGATCTGATACATAAATGTGTGTATCTATGGATAACATACAGTGGTGGAAATTGGTATAAAGGCAGAGAGAAAGTTTGAAAGAGAGGAAACCAGGGGTGTTAAGGATGGAGAAAGGCGATATATTTAAAAAGTAACATTCGATACGCTTGAAAGGCAAAGGTATATCTTGGTCGTATATGCCAGTGACATGTGTATTTGACAGAACAAGCAAAATGAAGCCGTACTGGGGTAGAAATTGGTATAAAGGCACCCAAGGTTCTTCATTGCCTGGCGCCCTCTATACGTGCAACACTATCCCTGATGTTTCGCCAAGAACAAACTGACACAGTGTGATAAGAAATGCGCGTGAGTGAACGTCAGTGTCTGTTGTGTGGATCATGCCTCGTAGAAAAGTGTTGCCGAGTGAAGAACGAGCACGTGTCTGTGCGTACAACGAAATATTCCTGGCGAATCGGCAAATTGCAAAACGGATAAATCGGTCAAGTTGTGTTGTTGATAATTTCGTTCGGTTGGGTGCCCAATACGGGAAGAATGGGAAGTATGGTAGAACGAGAAAACTGTCGGAGGCTGCGAAACGTTTAATTGTGCGCCAGGCCAAGGCCGGGAACATGTCCTCGTCCCAAATTGTTGCTTCTTGCAGGTTACCTGTTACGTCCAGAACCGGGTGCGGTAAATTTTGAACCAAGATCCGAATCTTGTTTTCAAGAAACGGAAACGGAAACCAGCCCTTAGTGATACTCACAAGCTGAAACGATTGCGATTTGCGGAGAACCATATATCGTGGACATCCGAATGGAATCACGTTGTGTTTAGTGATGAGAAGAAGTTGAATTTGGATGGTCCAGATGGATTTCAGTATTATTGGCATGACTTCAGGCAAGAGGAACAAGTGCAAATAAACAGGAATTTTGGTGGCGGCAGTGTTATGATTTGGGCAGCGTTTTGTGTTCAAGGTAAATCCAACATTGCGTGGATCAGTACCAGAATGAATTCAGCTGCATACACCGAGATGTTGGAAATAGAATTGCTGCGGATGTTTGAGGCGTTGGACGATCTGAACCTGATTTTCCAACAAGACTACGCTGTTATCCACACTGCAGCAACGCGACAGTGGTTTCAAGACAACGGATCACAGTTATGAACTGGTCAGCGCGAAGCCCTGATCTTAATCCGATCGAAAAGAGTGGATTGTTAGACGAAACAATGAATAAGTGTTTAGCAGATCTTGAAAGTTGTTGATTCAAAGATTTGGATCATATTTCTGTTGTTTAGAACAGTGAACTTTTGTTCCATATAGTTTCTTCTTGATGTCGTAATTAGAATCGTAAGGATTTCAAATAGTGATCCTAGTTTGTAAATTAACAATGCATCTTCAGCATCACAGTCTACCATCAGCTACCATCACAGGCTTTAGCATTACCATCGAACAGTTCCTTACCTCTTTTTTATCATCGCTCTTTAGACCCTATATCCCTTACAACGATCACAGGTCATCTTTCAAATTCAATTTAAAGCTCGAACAGCCTTCCATCTTAGTTTCCATGCCACCTATTCTGGCTGATCACACCGTTCAATCAGATCATTAAGCAACTTCCTCTATTAAGTCGTTTCTACTGACAGTCATTGATCCCAAATTCCAAACACCCAAACTGCTTCTGAATCATTTTTTGAAATATGCCCCACGTACCTATCTCTCAGCTAATTCCCACCAAAAATAGAATCATAGTCAAATTCGCAAATACTAATCTAGCAAGCAAAATCCGGAACAAGCACAGTGTTCAGATATTCGGCACATCCGCAAAACGAACACGAATGGAAAACAGGACTCTGAAACATACACCACCACGACTCCGAACACCGGTATTATTTGTAGTAATTCGTGGTGTGGATCCAATAATCACAGACGAGGAAGTTAAGCAGGAACTAAAGACGGAGGGATATACCAAAGCAAAATGTATTCGAATAAAAACACAAACCGGAATTTCAAACTACATTATCCGTGTACTAACCAACCACCAAAGAGGCAATCAAATATCTAGTACAGGTACGAGCCTACATTTACAAAAGGCGTTATAGAGTCGATCTGACTCATTCTCCACCACCTCTACATGTAAGATGTTAACGCTTCCGGCTTCACAGCTCCCACCTTACCTCAGCCTGTCCTGACAGTCCCATATATGCTTAATGTATCGGTCCCCACCATACAAACGACTGTAATAACCTCCAATACCTGCGGCGAGAAACACCCAACTTCCAGTTACAAATGCGCAGGCCGAATTGAACCAAACGCTGAAAACTCTGGACTTGCTGTACCTATCCGCATCCCAGAATAGAAACCACAGACTCCACCCACAACGCCCACCTCCCAACCTATCACAATAGACAAATTCCTTACATTCATCACTATTGCACTACAAAACCTGTACCCCTTTCAGCGCCAGATAGTACAGAACCACCTTCAATTTGCAGCCCGCACCGTCCTCAATTCAAATCTTCCAGCAAACTATTCAGGCCTGTATTTCTTGTCCACACATCCCCCTTGAAATGGCAGTTTAAATAGAATTTGACTCCACAGATTTCTGCTCACTCATCATTCCATCACGCACCTACATTATCAGCATTGTTATGGGTGTTTTTTTTTATTTTTCCTTTCTTATTTGAGAAAATTAATTCTTTTGATTTGGTGCCGGATAGATCAGTCGAGGCAAGGTAATTCTAGGACAGAGCTGCTTTTAAACCCAACAGTCCACCACGGGACGAGAATTTGTGAATATTAATACAATATACGTTGAAAAAGTAAAGCACACTACTTTCATAAATAATGGAGCAAACAAATAGATAGTACAA
>JAGDQP010001269.1:0-21785 GCA_022664845.1 Lepisma saccharinum | reverse complement strand
AAACTGACTAGCTTTTAAACGGGACTTGAACCTTCAACTTTGGACGTGACTGATATATGAGACGTGAACGTACCTCTCGAAGAACGACAAACCAAATTTCATAGAGAACTTCTTACCAAACTTTTACACACATCTGCTTCTTGGGAATCGATAAGCGATTCGGATCGAATTCCTGCTGCTCGTCATTAATCTGACGCCAGTGAGATTCGAATTAAACATCCTTGGGAACGTCACGTTTATTGGCAGGAAGTTCCCCAGCGTGATTGAATTGGAACTCACACAGGAATCGACTGGTCATCCTTCCTTCTATCATCAGTGTGAATGGATCAACTTCGATTGAGAACACATACATAAAATTTCCCTACACATCAAAATTAAAAATACAAAATCGCAGAAGTGTTACTTAAATTGAAATCGCATCCAGTTCGTCGCATCCAAACTAGAAATAGGGTACTTACATGCCGCTGCTCTGAAATCGATTTCAGATCAACGCCCTTACCGGACTCTATTTCTACAAGACTAACTTTTCAAATTCAAAGTTCAAAAATCAACTCCGAACGCCGAGAATCGCATCGAAGAGGGCTTTCTTGGAGATGCTACTCCAACCAAGTCTGGGATCATTCTCTGTGTATAATAAAAAATCGCTTCAATATATCTATCGATGCCGTTCCGGTCCGCGGGGTGAGGGAAGCTAAATTTGACCGAAACGCCTCTTACCTCTTTTGCAGTCGACTCTTCAAGGTAGCCAAATTTTTAGAATCGTTTATTAGTGTTTGTTGTAATGGTATTTTCATTTATTTCGTCTTATTTACTATGGCGGGGTTAAGGACGGTATACTTTCCTTCCACTCAAACATAAATATACATACCAAGCTATTATTATGAGTGCACATAATATAACAACATAATAACACATAGCAGATAATTATAGTTAAGAAAAGAAACACACGAAAGCAACCTTATCACATAAATATTATACTCGCTGCTGTAGCTTATGTGCACAGCCCCGGACCCGACTCCGACTCACGCGTTCTGACTAGTAGACTTTGTGAACATTTCCCCGAGGTTTTTTGTTTTCATTATGTTTGTTCAATATCGATTTAATATAAGTATTAAACCGTAAAAAAATAAAGTAAACCGTGTACCTTGGTAGGGTTTGTATTTTCTAACCTGTGGGGATCCTGATCATTTGGCGGGCGTTCTGACCCTTTTTAAAGTGGGCGTTCTGACCGTTTCTGTGGGCGTTCTGACCATTTTCAGAAGTGGGCGATCTGACCAGTGGGCGTTCTGACCGATTATGCATTTGGGCGTTCTGACCAGTTTGGTGAACATTGTTGCCATTTTTACGAGTGGGCGTTCTGACCGGTGGGCGCTCTGACCATTTCTGAATTTACATGTTTTGCTATTTTGGTGGGCGATCTGACCGTTTCTGTGGGCGTTCTGACCACTTTCAGAAGTGGGCGATCTGACCAGTGGGCGTTCTTACATAGTCCCTTGGAGAGGGTCACCTTCCTACTCCTCCCTCGCTGTTTAAAAAATGTTGACAGCTACAAGCTACGGGGAGTCCTGGTTTCCAATAGAGCGGAACACCGACACATATTTCATTCAGCTGCAGATGCTTAGCTGTCTTGTGGTTCATTTCTGAAGTGATATTTAACTTTTGGTCTAGGAGCCTGGGGGTATTCTGAACACTTCCGATAACAATCGGTAAAGTCTTTGTTTACTTTGACGAACACTGCAGCTTCCGGGACATACTTCAATTGATCGCTATTAGATTTTAACACCTTTTGGGTTTGAATGTTCTTAATCATAAAACTGTTCGTATTGATCTTTGACATAATTACATAAGGCCCGAGGAATTTTTCTTCAAGTCGGCCACCCTATTCCTGGCTACACACGATATATGATGTGATTTCAGTAACACTGTACCATCTACGTTAAAAGTATTCTTACGCTTATAGCGATTAAAATTAATATATTGCCTTTTCTTTACCTTGTCCTGATTCCTAGTTGCGATTTCTATAGCTTTCTTGAAAGCTTGTTGTGCTTGAGCTACGAACCGAGGATAATCGACATGGAAACATTCTCTTCTTCATTAAAATAACCTAGACTGAAGGGGATGGGTAGTTCACGTCCAAAAAATATCCTGTTAGGAGAGAATTTTAAAACCTCTGAAATCTTTGATAAATTTCCCATTCGAACTGATCTTACAAACCATTTGAAGTTCAACAACAAGCAAATAGTTCCTCAACTTTAATAAGACTCTTCGACCAATGGACTAAGCGATCCCAGAAAAAAATATTTTTTTTCGAAAACATACAAACATCAACACAAACAACCTCTGCTTAATAATTGTCGTTACCATTGCTTATTCCCTTCATCACTTTCATAACTTTCTCGAACTCTTCTCTTATTTCCTTACAGGTTGGGGTTTCGTAGCCTTTATAATAGTAATCTTAACCTTGTTTTGATCATAAATTTCCTTCACAGTATCTGGTTTACATTTCTCCTCTTCAACAGCAACAAGTCTCCTAGTCAATTCGTCGCGTTCCTTCTCCGCCGTTAATGCACGCTTGGTCTGCATCGAAACTTCCTTTTCTAGACGTTACGTGCTACGAATGCTGTTTTCCTCTATCTTGGCTGTCTTATCTCTAACTTCACGAAATTCCTGTTCCATTACGGTGTTGGCTAACACTGTCTGTTCCACTTCACTCTGTAATCGCTTCGCTTCGCTCTATAGAATCTCTATTTTTTTTCTCTAAGGACTTCAGCGATACTACATGACTCCTCACGCAACGTTGACTCAAATGCCTTGCCCATATTAGTACATTTCCAAACAATGCCTTACGCGAGTCTCGAATCTGCGTTCCTCAAATACCTCGGTACAAGTAGACTTCGTAGCCATCGACTTCGTTAGCCTCTCTCGAAATATATGTCTCTCTCTCTCAACCTATTGCCATCATCTCTCCAGTTCTGGTCTCGGTACGGCGCTCCGCCTTTCCACTTGCGATCCCTCTGTAGATATTCTCTCGGCGTCCAGCCTCTTCCTACTCGAAGTTCTGCGCTATAACATTCTTTTATGTAGTGATTTGTTTCTTGTTTCTTGTCTTCCTTCCTTGGTGCTGGTTCTCCGGGGACGTCATCCTTCAGAATTTTTATTCCATGTATTGCCTTTGATAACTTCACATTCCAATTTCCCGCCTCTTCCACTCTTTTCGTAAGTGTTGGGTTCTCTCTTCTAATATCTTCGCCGCACATTTTAGTCTCTCTCAGTCTTGCCACTTCTCTTTCCAAATTTCTTTTCACTTGGGACAGTACCTTAACTTCCCTTACAGGCTGCTCTAACTTACGTAACAACTCTGCCTCGTAGAAACGTAACGGTTTTTGTAACTTATTCTTTCGGGCGCCTTTAAAATAACCTTGCATCGCATTTCCTCTAGAATCATTACTCAAATTATTTTTCCATTTGGTTCTGAGCAATTTTCCTGCAACTGACGTTTCTACAACCAACTTCGTCTGAATGCATTGCGGTTAGCCGACCTATCTTCTTTTCTCGGTAGTTAGTAATTGCCTGGACGAACGCTTTCTTCTTCTTTCACGCTTCCGTTTTCGAACTTATGTAATGCCTTCTTTTTATCATACTCGAAGGTCTAACCCTTCTGTGCCATTCTCAGATTTACTTGGGCGTTAGCTAGAAATTCAGACCCTAAAACTAGATCCTTCTCGAGATGTTCTACAACATATACTAGGGCGTCGGTCTGTTGACGACGCAGATATATTCTGATATTCATTTTCCCTATGATCCGTGCTCTCCCAGCGGCGGTCGTAATGGTCTCGGAAAGTTTCGTTACTTTTACTCCACGCTGCTTTAATACTCGTGAGAACCCATGAGAAGCCATACTCAAGCTACTTCCGGAATCTAGAGCGCCTAACTTCCTCACACCTCGCAATGAAACTTGAACTTGGGAACACCTTTGTTTTGTCCAACAAACTTTATGGCCCCTGGGTGTACCTCCCATATGCGCCACGTAAACCTGCCTTCTTTCTCCTTTATTTTTATCTGGGTAGTGTCTTATTTGGTGAAATATACTATGGCAGTGGTAACACTGATTTTTTTCCTGCTGAGATGGAGGTGGTCTTCTTGCATCTTCCTTTTGTTCCCTACTGGTTTCCACAATACGGTAGAAACCTGGATCTAACGCCTTCTCGTTTAACATCCAAATTCTGTTTCCAGTTCTTGCAAAATTTACTGTAGTCGGCAATATTAACACATATGACAAAATGACAAGCGAAATAAATATTCTTGACTTACACCCTTTCCATTAATTCAACGCATTACCTTCACATTATCAGAGCTTCGATTTGCAAATAGTATAAAAATATATCATAAGCTCACTTCACACATAGAAATGTGTTAATTATATGGACCCAACTATTATACTAAACACCAAATATTAAAGAACATGTTAAGAAAAGAACAGAGAGAAAGATGAGGGTAGGTCGATCTTAGAGAAGCGGGAGTGTGAAGAAAAGAATTTTCATAATCATATTAAACAAGGATATACATTTTCGTATTTACATAATTATACAGAAAATAAAACTGCCTTGTCTCAGCACAACAACCATCAATATACTAGCAGAGCTTCACCTGTCTTACATCAGTCCAGAGTAGTCTCTGGACAAGAAGACCATCATTCATCTGTCTGTATCGTGTTGTGATATTGTACAGCAGGCTCATCTCTCTTTCACCACACCATCATTAATCAAATACCCAGCACAATGACTATAAGCGAAGCTTATAGTGACAAACTGTGAATTTCGAGATTATTTGTATAAAGGATATAAAGTAATGAAGAACATCCTCCTAAATAACCTCACCTTCCTGAATGTCTCCTTTGTTGCTACTCCACTTCCCAAAAATAAATGGTGTACCCCTTTGACGGGTGTTAATGAATCACTGACTAGCGAAAAATGCAATAAAGAGAACTTGAGAACATACAACCCACTGTTTCGTTGGGTGGTTTTGGACCTTATCCCTATTGACGGATGTTGCTCCTTGAGGTCTAATTTCCAGCATAAACATTGTGGTGTGTTCTTTGTGAATCTCCCTGTTTAGAGGATGTTCCTTCTTGGAGCCAAATCTTCCAACACGGTACGTTGGAGAAGTTAGTTGTCATCGTTAGTGGGACTGAGGTGACTTTAGTCGTAATTACGAGGCACGTTCAGGAGTTTCGAAATCAGAGGACCTGAAGTTTCTTACATAGTCGAATCTAAGCAAGAAAAAAACACCCTAAGAAGTGTCGTATTTTCAACCCTAGTGTCCAAACACACTATTGAAAGACCCCATACTATTAGAATGAGTTTTCTGCGCCCGGGAAAGATACATCGCCGAACAGTGAAGCTACGCGTATTATTACAATTGGTGCCGGAGCAGTGTTGTCCAACCCCTTTAGCTATAAAGAAACCAACGAACGAGATGAAATCTTCAGTGCGTTTTAGTGGAATTAACTGGTTTTCTTTCTAGTAAAACACATTTACATTGAGTATAGCGTACGTTGAAGCAGAGGGACTGTGGACTAAACGCCTGTCATATAGCAGTGACTATATTATCATCTTACCACTGGCAACGACTTTCCTGTGTTGCCCTGGTCGTGATTCCTATTAGTATGCCGTCCAACATTCAAAGAAGATCCGTGCTGCTGTTGCTACAGGACTGGTAGAAGATGGGTTGCTTTTCATTATACGGAATAACAGACAGCATATTGTAGCAATCTTAACTTCGAGTGTCTTATAGTACATTTTTATGGTGTTCGCATTAACGAGAATGACACTATTATTTATTTTTTAAATTGTAATCAATGCTTACAAATATTAAACTGACCCCATATTTAAACTGTTCAATTCCTAACGAAATGTGCTCGTTAACAATGTAATTTTGTAATGACTAGATCTGGTCCCAAATGTTAAGCTGAATAGAACCTTCGTCATTTAAAATAGAACACTAGTCTTGACGTCCAATAAGATGTGATAATACGAGTACACTTCTGTTGAACTAACACGTGTGTCAAAGTTACTTTTACGCTCCATTAATTTCATTAAACCTCATTACGAAGCATGTGTCTTCACTTTCAGAAATTCTCACCTCTCTATTTTCTCCTGGAGCTCATCCGAAAGTCTCCAGGACATAGGTCAATAGCCCAACGTCTCCTAAATTGACAAAAAATTCCTATATTCTATCGTGATATCAAATCATCGTAAGAAAATCCAAACGTTTATTCTCTTGTCTGTGACATTTACTATAAACATAGTTTTGTGGCCAAATTGGATTAAACTCACCACCCATTCCCAGATTTTACTGCACCTTAAGTTTTACCCCGTTGTGGAGCAAGACTACCACGTTCAGTTGCAAAAAAATAATTTCGGTAATAATGAAAATCTTGCCAAGTAACAGAAACTTCTAGGATTTGTATAAATAAAAACTGCTTAGCTCTGAATTATTATTCAGAAAGGAAACTGGTTGATTATGGTAAGGCGGCGATCAAAACAAACAGAAAAGATACGAACTAAATCGACTCATGTAAATGACGCTTCATGACACACATCCGTGTGATACGAGACACAAATTATTACTCAACTCCCGATCACCCGATTCCAAACTCCTTTCTTAATTTACCAAATATGGAATTGCTAGGATACAGCAGCAAATGATACGTGTTCAGAGTGCTTCGTCGAGAGTGCGGATGTAAATTTTCCGGGGTGTCGCTGCAAACCCCGTATATAAGGTTCCGAGACGTAGGCTCGACACGCAGTCAGGGCCTCCAAACTACTTGAACGCGAAATCTGTGACAGACAACAGCAGATCCGATACTTAAAAACTTTCAAGTCAGTAAATCGATTTTCTTAAACTCAGAACTTAGAAGATGAAGTTCACATTTACTCGATTCTTGTAGGAAGTCTTATTATCATGTATTCTTTCAACGTCAAATTGTCTACTTCAGGATAATGTTACTTTAGTTAGTTACTCAATAAATTGTAAATTTTCTTTATATAAAATATTAAGAATCAATGAGAACCTGATGGGATCAGGTTGTCTGTCATTTACTAGGATTAGTTAGTCAACAACATAAATTAATTTCTTCAATTTTTAATTATCCTTTTATTATCTGATTATTATATTACGCACTTATTTGCTTGTAAACTATTTCAACCCAATAAACTTTGCAAAATGTATTTCGATTTGTGTCTCCCAACAGTTGCTGGTAATGAGGCCTTTAGGCCACACCTAACCACCCATTTATAAGTCTACGTACCCGTAAGCTCTACCTCTGAGAAATCTAGAGACCCTAATGGTCGCTTTTCATGCCCTCGAAACTAGCTGACCTAAAGTGGGGTTTACGCAACAGAAATGATGTAGTATGCGCCGGGTAAGATCAGTTTGTATTTTATTAATTTCATTGATTAGTGGTTAAAAAAATTAAAACAGCTGAGACAATAAATTGAACTCCCCCTTCCAATTTAAATAAGGAAAAGGGTGAAAGTGAACTTTAGGAAAATATTTTTGTAATAAGATATTTATTCTTTTTACACTATGTGTTAAGATGTAAATTTATTTTTTTGTTTGTTCTTTTGTGTGGATTGAAGTTAATTACGATGTCTTGGTTCGGAAAACGTAAAGACTGAAAAGGAACTTGATAAAATAGCACGACTACGTTGCCTCCCATGTAGGCAAACGGAGTGTTTAAAATACGACATTGACATAGACCCGAGTAAACTTGTTCTTCCTCACACGTGTAAAAGCGTTTAACCACCCTCTGTGTTGCCCCTATTTTCAGCACCGTCAATAACCAGTGAAAATCAAGAGCCATGGTTTCCGGTTCGTGGTGACGAAGAGGACACAAGTTACCTTGTTGTTCCCCATTTAAAACCCGAACCACATGATTCGGAACGTGTTAGTTCGGCGGACGAAGCAAAATACCAACCACTTTCAGAATTAAAGGAACCAATTTATGAAAACATCCCGATAGCGAAGAAAGACAATGGAACTCTTGTCAGGGATAATCAACCCTCTTCTAATGAAGAATCATGTTGGGATAGTTTTTTCCTCCTCTCGAGATCGAAACCAATGATACTTTAATTAATCCACTTTCTCCTCGAGATGTGCAGCCACGCTACACATCCACTCCAGTTTCCGCGAAAGAACAGACACTAGAACTAAATTCGGAACAAGAAGGGGAACCAGTAAGGGTTCAGGATCATGAAGATGCCGCCGAAGAACTTTTGCTCCTATTTATGACATTTTTGAGGACGTTGTAGAACAACATCCTTGTCATCCGAAGCATTCTTCTTCCCCTTCTCCACAAACCTCTCCCATCCAATCACCACTGTTTGGCAGTGACATCTCTGTTTCTGGTAATCCCACCCCTAGCCCTACCCAGTCGGAAGAGGACAAGCCTAAAGGTACTAAATCCGATAGTAAATTTTCTTTACATTCTCCCAACCTCCTCTTACCATTTTCTAGCGGAACCCAAAAGGAATCCATATCCAGATTCTTAGATACGTACGAGGTAATAGCCAACGTCTACAAATGGAACGAATCAGAGAAAATTAAATATTGCTAACTTTGCTTCAGGGACAAAGCTGAGCCAGGGTACTACTCTGAGCAGTTTCACCCACTTTGATAAATTCAAAGCATACCCGTCTGCTGCATTCCCTGAAAATGTATTCCAACTCACACTGCAGAGAGAACAACTCTCTCGTCGACAGAAACCTAGTGAATCCGTACAAGTTTATACGCGTGTATCAGAGACTGGAAGGATGTGTGTCCCGCAATGTCAGACAAGGAATTACTTTTTCAAATTCGTAATACCATCCTCTAGAAGTACGTGAAGAGTTTGGTTTCTAACGACCACCAGGACGTTCCAGAGGCTATAAAAATGTTACTAAGATTAGAAAAATCGATGATCCTAGCAAAGGAGGTGTACTTCTATTTACCACGAAAATGTGAACTAGGCTGGATTCCTCCAAATTCGCAATCTAAATTCAAACCTCAAAATTCACGTAGAGCAATTTGCACGACAAACGATTGGAATTCAATTCATCAACCACGTTATACGGAAGTATATCATAACCGTACAAATTTCAGACAAACTTCGAATACTTCGAGGATTGTTAGTCAACTACCAGAAGTGCAAATGAAGATAACCGTGTAAGGGCCTTGCTAGATACAGGAGCGATGATATCGATTATACGTTCCTCTCTTTATACATCCAATTTTAATCTAGGACAACGGATGAGAGGTAAAGTACGTGTGCAAGCATTGGGTAACAAACCAACGGACCCCTTGCCACTAGTACGTGTTGCATTCTACTTGTCAGCCTATCGAGGCAATACAAAAAGACTGTGGCTACAAGTGGCCACACTACCGTCACATGTCACGGATCACACTGTGATTTTGGGATTTGATTTTATATCAAAATATGCATTAAATATTAAAGAACACTGTGTTGACTTGAAAGATAGTCAAGAAAGATTTTACAGAGTAGTCAACTTTGCAAAACCACTTCCCATTCCGAGTTATAAACGAACTTCTCATTTAAATCTAACGGATGTGTTTTATCTATCTAGGAAAGGGAAACCGCGACCTACTAACCCAGTTGTTCAAGGGCAAACAAATTATTTCCGTAACATCAAATATGGGAAACAGCAAAGAAAACCACCAACAGATTATGGTTGTTCTTGGACTTCGAGGTTCCCTCGTGCTAACGCCAAGAACACAGTTAACTTGAATGCATCCGGAAATAAAAGGAATGAGAATGCACATTCGCTTTCCAAGTTCAGGAAACGTCACCGAGAACAGGAACAGTCTCGCACTCAACACACATCAGCTGAGGAAATTGAGACACCAGAAAGAGGTTTCCAATAGCTTTCTAACATAGAGCCAGAACTTCCGCTCGGAGGTTGTGGAAAACGTTACGTGTAGTGACGTCGAGGTAGTAATACCTTCGATTTCGGCTGAATTAATAAACAAATCAATGGAAGAAGTTCCCAAAGAGAATTTTGTAGTACAGAACTCAGGCGGATTAAGACACAAGTACATATGTTTTACTTTACCCACGTTAGTAGAAGGTACGTCCACAGGTACCGGCCTTAAATTATAAGAGCACTCTAGTGAAAATTCCCAAGGGAGAGGTCATTGGAAATATTTTTGAATTAAGTGAATTAAAGGACTATAACCCTCCCCCTCCCTCCAATAACGGTTACCAGCACCTACAGAAGAATTCCCACCCCATCTCCTCCCGGGCAACCTCGGAAAAGGAACATAATTGGACAAGGAATTGGACATTGAACCGTTCCTCTCACCTGAAGAAAGGATGCAGGTAGTAAACAAAATGCAGAAATACAAGGACATTATTGCCTTGGACTTATCAGACCTGGTGCACACACGCATGTACGAATGTACGATAGTGCTCCTATCCGATATCCCAGTTGCATACTCCCCGTATAGAACAACTCCAAACGAACGTGATCTAATCGAAGGAGAGGTTCAAAAATTACTGCAAGCTGGTAAAAGATACCCCTCCAATAATTGCTACGCAGCTTCCTGCTTAGTAGTAAATAAGAGAGAAGGTACACACCGCTTGGTTTATGAGTATAGAGGTTTAAATAAACTTATCCGAAAACCAGCCTATGTAATGCCCAGAGTAAATGATATTCTGGATTGTCTTGCAAATACATACCTAGTGACCCCACTTGAATTGCGTAGCGGGTAGTTTACCGTCCCAGTAAGCAAAGAAGAGCAGCATAAGACTGCCTTTATTTGTAACAGCGGAGTCTTTGCTTTTAATTCCCTCTCTTCTGCACCCGCCATTTTTAGACATTTAATGGACAAAGCCTTTGGTTCTTGAAAGTGGAAAATCATGGCAGTATACTTAGATGATTTATTAATCTGATATGACTCATTCTCTCAAATGTTAGAACGCTTAGAGATTGTCTTCCAGAAGTTGCGAGAAGCAAATCTCAGGCTAGACCCTCAGAAATGTCGCTTGTGTTATGAAGACACCAGAGTGTTAGGTTTTTCGGGTTGAAGATTTCAACGAGACCCTGAGAAAGCAGAAGCGATAAGTTAAGTTCCTTATCCCAAATGCGTAAAGGACATACGCTCTTTTCTAAGAACCGTAATTTTTTCGTCGGTTTATCAGAAATTTTTTAACAATGGCAAAACCACTCACGAAACTCACAAACGCTGACACCCCTATTCTTTTAGGAGAATAAGAAAGAAAGCTTTCAAAACTCTGAAGAAAGCGCTATGTGAAGAACCCGTATTGGCAATATTTGATCCCTCATTATCCACAGACGATGTTTGATCCCTCATTATCCAATTACTTGTCGATGCAGCGGAGGACGGCATTGGAGCAACGTTAATGCAAGTTAAGTCAGGCGTTAAACATATCATAGCATATTATTCACGGACATTATCAGCTCCAGAACGAAACTACAGCATTGCTGAGAAGGAAGCCCTTTGTGACACAGGCGATAGCAAATTTTCACCAGTATCTAGCGGACAGAAAATTTGTGGTGTATTCAGATCCGTGTGTCACCTGGTATCTCAGACAAAATAGAAATCTCGGCGGGAAATTCATCAGCTGGGCTATTCGCCTTGCCCCGTATGATTTAGAAATCAAACATGTCGCCGGCCGCTGCAACGTCGTCCCCGATTACTTATCAAGACAAGCAATTAAAGAGCTATCTAAACGAGAGCGTTAATTGAGAGTGGATCCCCCCCCAGGTCAACATGATTGTATTCGATAGTTAAGAAATTAATCGCAGAAAAGCATAACGACAAACAACTTCTTAGAGATATCATTCAAAAAACAAACTGACCCCACCGCCCTTGATGTGAGATTTTACGAGCTTCAGAACGGAATTTTGTACAGTTACCGATAAGTCATATCTAAAGGACTCATTCGCGACATTTTACATGAAGTGCATAGTCATCCCTACACTAGTGCCCATCAAAGATTCCATAAATTCTTCATGGCGGCGAAGGAACGATATTATTGGCCAGGAATGTCAACTGACCTTAAATCCTACATTAAATATTGCTTAGTCTGTCAGGAAAACAACGAGAACACAGCCCAAAAACAAGGATTGCACTGTCCACTGAAGGTAAATCATGCATTTAAACGTATATCTTTGGATATTTTTGGGCCATTCAAGCAAAGTCGATCGACACGCTACATTATCGTGGCTTGTGAATATTGAAGACACTTTGTGATAGTGAAAACTATAAAATCAATCACAGCCAGTCTAGTTAGCACATTTATCATAAACGACGTGTTTACTGTGTTTGGAAGTACCAAAAATCATATTGAGTGATATGGGTTCGAATTTTACGTCAAAGTTAGTACGAGAACTCGCTACGGTGTTACAGGTTAAGCAACGTTTTACAACAAGTTACCATCCTTGTAGTAACGCTCATTGAGAGTAAAATGAAAGTGATCGGTTCATATCTTCGCAAATTTGTAAAAAGTCACGGGACAATTGGAGTGAAGTCCTCGAGATCTGTTGCTTCGGGTACAACGTCACCTCACATGATAAATTAGGCTAGTCTCCATTTGAGATACTACTAGGGCATAAATTCACGTTTCCAAACCAAGTCCCATACCGTGCTCAGGATCCCAGCATTCGGAAGTTGCAAAAACAAATGAAATTGTCGTGAACTGGCGCAGGAGCGATTTGCGCACACCCAGGCACAATCAAAGGCATACATTGGTCCTAAAGGAATTGACGTAAGGTTTAAACCAGGTCAACAGGTAATCCTAAGGATTTATCACAGAAAGAAAGGTTTGTCCCCTAAGCTTATGAAAAAATAGGTCGCTCCATTAAGCGTTGTAAAGGTAAGACCAAACAATGTGTACGAAATTGAACGTACAACTGGCAACCCCCAGAAATTGATCATAAATATTACACGCTTAAAATCCTTTTACCACCCCCCAAAGAATTTCGAACCACCAGGGAACAACGTGACAAGGCAACAAAACAAACCCACACAAAACAATTAAGATATATGTTAAGAAAGAGTGTGTAAACTTAAGTTTTACCCATTTCTACAGTGTATAATGTAAATAACAAGTATTTAATAAGTATGTAAACCTATGCTATTAGAAGGTGTGTGTGTGTGTTTCTCTTAAAGTCCAAAACTTAAAGTCTACCTGTACCGCATCTACAAGTCCTCTTACAGTAGTCTCTGAGTCACACTTCATCACTGCATTCAGTACGAATAGCATCGACGGATTATTTAGCTTCTTCAATGGCGAAACTAATTCGCTTCATCCGCGTCGCAGTATATGTATGGTTCACCATGAAACACAAAAGCCACTGCAACTAAATTGAAACAGTGGGCAATAATGCCCCACGATGTCTCATACTTGACACGTGTTTTCAGTTACCTAACAAAAGAAAAAAGGACAAGTTTGAGTAAGAGCATCAAATAAAAGAACAATAGCAAAAATGAAGCACAAAAAATTGAATTTTACATATAGGAACCTTAAAAATGGTTACCCATAACGTAGCAAAAACTAACCTTACTACCCTAGTTTCCAAACAATCTAGGCGGAGAGAGAATGCCCTCCTTATTGTTGAACCCCGTGTTTAAGATCCCTTTTTTTCTAGGGACGTCATTTCTCTCCCTACTCAATCCATACCCCCTTGCTTGGGTACTTCTTGGGTCCGGACAGCAGATTGTTGACGTATCAATGATAAGGAAACAGAGGTATCTCAATAATCATTACATTATTTAATAACAGAATTCCACGGTAAAGTAAATTAGATGTTGGTACGTCGTTCTGGCGAATATGTTTGTAGTATCCCTGTTGAACAAAGAGTGCCAACTCTTGGTTCGCGGCAGATAAAAGGAAATGCCGAAGCAAGTTGGAATTATCTGTTAGTCTAGAACGCAGTTGTTAGGAACGGATACAGGATGGCAGGGTCACAAGTATTCATGATAGGGAAAAAAGTAACAATTGAAGCAGTGTCTACGCAATTACTATTTACGGATCATCTTCGTTTTTTCAAACTAAACCCTGTTTCATCTTCATCAGCGGAAGTAACAAGTTAATTATATGCTGTGTTGATGTATAATACTAGATCGCATTGTAAGAAAACAGGTGACCAGTATTCTATACCCGAAATCGAACCGAAGATGGTTACCTCTTCAGTCGTAATCACTATCCGAGTTCCAAACTTGCCAATGGAAAAATTCTCCGAATTGCCTACGGATGATATCGAATAATTTCTAGAACGATTTAAATTAATATAAATCATCTATGGGTGAAAGGATGCAGATGCAAGAAGTTATTTCGTTGGTCTTCTCGATGGCCCGGCAAGGAACTTCTATTATACATACCGGATGAAGCTGCATGCTATAGAAAACCTGGAAGCATTTCTGAAGGAATTTCAGAAACCGTCTACCAGGTCAGACCCGAACAAGGCACTATTCAATCGAAGAAAACTAGATACAGAATCAAGTACGGAGTACTTTTTTGATGTAACACGCTTGTGTCAACGAGTAGACTCAACAATGAGCGAGCCAACCAAAATTCAGCATGTACTAAAAGTTTGGTCCCACAGATGCTCGAATACCTAAAAAGGGTTTGAAATGTCAAACGTTGGAAGAACTGCATGACCTTATGATTATTTTCGAAAAAGCACGATACAATTCACAAATACGTGCAATTGACTATGCAGTTCGATCTCCGCCTCCTGATGAAGTGCGCACGGTGACTCAGATCGCGAAACATAAAAGCAAACGGTCCTTCCCTGGACCAAGATGGGTTAAACTCGTCGACAGAAAGCATAATTTAAAATTAGGTGGCAATAAGGAACCAGAAGAGTGCTTTTACTGCGGTAAGATAGGACATTATAAGAGAGATTGTTATACCAATCCGAACAATCCAAATAACCCCTTATCTAGGCGCCGTCAAAATAAACGACATGGAAGAAAGGGTTTTAGAACCCAAAATGATTCGCGCAATGGAACTTGTTCTGCGCCTTCACAAAAGAAATCCACGGGTGCTAAACCCAAGGATAATTAAGCAAATGAAATGAGTCTGAAAAGGATTAGATATGAAATATTAGTAAGATATAAACAGGAAATTACCCCCGCATGTTTTCTATACTTAAATTACTGATTTATGCTTATCTATCACAGTAGCTTAGTAATGCTAATCTACAGTATAATATTATGAAACTACTATATGAACCAGTGATATGCATTATAGTAATCAAGAAGTCAGGTGGTGATGAGACACTGTTATCTCTTACAGGACGAGTTAGCACTTCTCTTTATGTTATACACGCATCATACATTATTGTGAGTACTTAGATATTAATTAAAAGATTAGTTACAGCAAGTCCAAGTAAAGAAATGAATCAAGCATCATTTTTGTAAGTTACTAGATCCCAGTGTTTCCCATTTATGCCATACAATTGGATATTTTGGAAATAACTATCAGTTTTGGATTAGAGAACTAGCTACAATACCTGTACATGTAAACTGGTACAACGATCCCCCCAGAGAAAATCATTTCGTGTTAAAACAATCCGTATAGGAAATACTTTTGCGTGCCGACGCAAAGGTACGTTGCCAACGTTTTGTGACCCAATCAAAACTAAAAGGAGATATAGGTGATATTCCTCCCAGAGGATTTCCCCAGAATAGCATTTCGGTATACTACCTAGTCACCGAATTTCTTGTTACACTCCATTCTTAGCTAACATTTTTCAACGTCTTTTCTCTATCGTTAATGTGTTTGATATTCAGGATGTTGAACCTGTAAATTTAAGGGAATATCAGTCTGAAGACTGGACATGTCCCTTACAATTTCACAATCCAAGACCAGCTTAGTACGTGATGACCAAGTTATCCCGCATGTATAATTGGTTTGATACAGAACCCTCTTCTCACTAATCAAGCGAATACGAGATAGAACAGTAAACTTTCTAAAAACAACTCGAAACGGACTGTATACGTACATTAGAATATTTCTTTTCATTATAGATTCGGAATAAATACAAACAACGGTATCAAGTCCAGAATTGCTACAGTCCAGTTACAGTAGACATAAGAGTAAGTATTAGAGATACTAATGAGTTTTATAAACTGATACAAAAAACAAAGAACCTTTTAGAAATTGATTACCGCAAAGAAGTTTTACAATTACAAATGAGCCGCGTATATCAGTACAAGCTTTGAAATCGATCACGCAATTTGTCACAAATATAGTTGACTTAAGCTTAGTCGACATACCCCCGCGATTACCTAAGCAAATGTTTCCAAATTCAAGTCGAGAAGCATGAATCTACGGAACGAAACAGAAGTACATGGCGTCATGGTCTCATTTACAGTTTCAAGTTTGGCTCATGTGGTTAAAATTTAAATTGCGAAGGATAATAATTAAAGCAAAAAACGAGTTTAATAATAACTTTTGATACAGATCACGAAACGAAGCAACTACAAGCTTAAAATAGAAGTGGTAAAGTTACCCATTACTTGGAGAGAGTTTTAGCACAGTTAAAGAACAACTACTCCTATTAAAGAATTGTAAGGATAATTTTAGTTAGGATCCCATTTCTTTTTCTTTCAGGCACAACGATGATTCTACCACATCTCCTTATCTTAGGCATTGGAATAGCATAACAGGAAGCGCAGGGACCGAAAATAGTAGTTACGACAGGTATTATTTGGAAAACTTTACATATTAAAATTGCGTTTGAAAAATTAGTCCCATTAGTGTACAAGCAGAAATTATCTCACCCACCGAACATTGATGCTGCATTATTCTCTCTAGAAACAGAACACTTCAAAAAAATCTGCAATACACGTGTTGATGCTGATAAAACCGTCTGTCCCATGATCGCGGCTACCCAACAGATGCTATCCGTATTAAAGATTCACTAGCGAGCGCAATACTTCAAAGTAAATGTTACCGACACCAGTAGAGATACAAGAGCAATTGTCCTTTTTGGGAAAACCTTGGCATGGTGTTGCGATGTCAGAACCAAACAATCATTAGCACCCTACGTGACAAAACAGGAAACTATTGCGCGAACCTTGAAACAATTACATGATCAGTTACACTCAGAGCACCAACATTTAATTACAGTTGTACAAGATACTAGAAAATACGCTGAAAGGGTTTCTAAAACTTTTTCGGAAGTTCAAACAGCTGTAAAACGATTACAAAGCGAGTTAAACCGGGTGAAGGCTGAAAACGGGGGAAGTATAGTAGCAGCACAGGTTACAAAATTGGTTTTACAATTTATCTATATTAAGAAAACGCAGGACATTCATAAGGCATCTATAGACTACACTTTACCTATTACTGTAGTCTCTCCTCGTCAATTGTTGGTTGATTTGATCCTGTTAAAACGAAGAATATCCGCATTCGGCTACAAACTGGCCATTCCCCCAGAAATTTTTCTTCATCGTTACAAAATCAAAACAGTTGCTTGTCATTTTTTAGATAATGAATTAACATTGATTTTTAAGGTCCGAAGACCGTGTAAAGTTGCATACTCTTAAGGCCCTCCCCTTTCATTGGCGAAACCACACGTGTGTACTAAATCATGAACCCGCCATCACTATACAGAAATCAGAAAATATTAAAATTTTGAGTGGTGATTACGTAACAAACTGCATAGCTTCATCAAATGATTTGTGTTATATCCCACAGGTCTAAAAATTCCATTGTCACACCTGATTGTATCTTCCACTTATGGAATGCTAGTACGGTGGAACAATATCGTAAGTACTATAAATTAGGGTCTACACAAGAAACTGGTACTATAATCACCCAAGTTAACGTAAATAGTTATATTATTAAGATTCCAAAGGACAAAACTAGGGTCATATGTGGAAATAAGACACATCAGGTAGAAACCGCTGTCGATAGATTCGTATCATTGCATTTAGAATTACCGTGCTCTTGCAGCGCAACTTTAGGACAGAATTTCGAAATACCGGAATAGTTCCCCTGTGCATCGGATACCGTGCCACAACTACAATTAAAAACTTTTATTCCAGCAGCGTGGTCCAGTTTACTAAACCTTAGAGTATAAGCACATAGTTTACAACTACCGGAATTTGTGAATTTAGAGCAAGCCATTGATACCAATTGAACTTTATATTTCCCAGAATTCAAGTCAGAAATTATCCAACTTCTACCCAACGATGATGAACCTCTGTCAGTTCAAGTAAGCGAAGTAGCGGCTCCTAGGCCATATCTATCATTTACATCTTAAATATAGTCTTGACTTTGACTATCTTATAAATAATGTATAGATCCAGAGTACATATTCTCTCGTTCTCATTTCCTAGTTTGCCTGCAGCGAAAACTGACGAAGTACTTTTACATACATCAGCCGAAATATTAAGATATGTAATATTGGCTATAGCTATGCTGCCTATTTTATTCTGTTCATTACTACCTTTGTTTTAGTAAATTATGGAATTTTTTGAAATTACGTTTGCAACGATCGAACCCAACACGCTCAACTTAGAAACGCAGATTACACAATACAAGTTCCACCCAAACCAGTTATAACGAAATTATCTAAACCAGAGAGCACTGCCTCAATTATGTTATGACTAGCTTTGGTAATTTTGCTGTTCCCCATAGTGATTCGGTTAGACATACCCACATATCACTCCGGAGAAAATAATGTAATCTTGTCCGAACAAATTCTGTATGATTCTTCTTTACCAGTTATTACGGAAATTGAATACTCTGAAACTATATCATGATGCATAAACTGGAAGAATTTACCTGACAATGTGTTTCAAACTATCCTAATTCAGGATAACCCTAACCACGGACATCTATTCGTATTTTTGACTAAAGCCCATACAAAAAGAATGTTCTATTCACCGAAAAATTATCAGGCCTTATTGAAACAAATTCAAAGGTTTCAAAATATAAACTGGTTAAGTTGGATGGTTAACAAAGAGCTAAAGTCCCGCGTATAATTTGAACGCTTGATCGAAGCTAGTCAAATTCGGAAATTAGACCCGCTCTTATGGACAATAAATGAAACTAGTACAATGCTAAAGTTAGTATCAGAACGATTGACTAGTTCCAACTACACAATGATAATTAGCCCCAGTGACACGGCAAGCGTATTTAATTTTCCCTTATTAGAATGCGTAATTTCGAAAACAGCAGCACCAATAGCCTTCAAAATTCCGATTGCTAAAACAAAAGCGTAATATGTATAGATTACAGCCATTGTCATTCACTTATTACCAAGAAGTATTCCACGCTCCGCTGCCACTAGAAATTGTAATCACAGTGACAGCAAGGACGAATGCAAACGTAATACGGCCAACAGAACTTCTGACAACAGACTGTGACCTCACCAAGGAAACACTGTATCTTACTAGATACTAAGGAAACAATGGCGTACAGTTGTATTAAGGCACTTATGCTGAATGATGCTCAGCAATCCGCAGAAAATTTCCCATAAAATGTGTACCGGCTGACTCAAGTAATGTTTCTTTCATAGAATAAATTATATGGCCACATTAATACTACTCAACACGTCGTATTGCTTAACTATAACGTGCTCAGAAATCGTAATACCAATCCACAATATACCACAAGTAGGAGCACTAATACTCGAGCTTACTTGCGGGTGTAAGGTTAGAATGCAGAACTTAACCTTTTCTGCAATACCCCGTGTATAACTCAAGTTCATGAATACGGTAGATTTCAAATTTTATTACCTATTCAGTGGTATATTGGACAAATAACCGATCCATTACCATTTGAATGCATGGACTACAATCCCAGACGCGAAATGGACGAAAAAGATATGTACCCACATATAACGGAATGGATTATGATCTCTATTGCCTTACTAATAGGGATTATTAGTTTAATTATGATCATAATGCTGGTCAGAGTGGTAAAACAATGGTTAGACAAACATGAAAGTGCTAACGAGCCAGTGTACCTAACCGTAACATAAGGAGATAACAGGACCCATTACTCGCCTTGCTTCAAGCATAATTACCTAGATGTAGTAGCTTACTTTAATTAAGCATAGCATTTAGCATGTATTATTTTAATTCTCCACTTATTTTAAGTCATTTTAGTATAGGCCTATAGTTTGACTGATTGTAACAGGCATATCCTTCAAGTTAATCGACAATTAGGTACAGGTTTTTATCTAGGCACCTAACCTGCCTTTTTTAGCCCTCGCTCAGTATGCTCTATTGGATGAAAGTTCAACTTTTAGCAAGTGTTCCTGTACTAGTGGCTAGGCGAAGTACTAGTACAGGAATTGTACAGCAACTCATTTCATTGGAGATTGGACTATGCCTGAAGGAATCTCAGACTCTATAATTTTATAAGGATAGATTGTACTAGACTATATTGCATGATGAATTTTTAATACTTTGTAGAAACGTTGTTAACACAATCGAAAGAAGTTTTACACTAGAATATCCTTGTACTAACAGCGCTAATACTGAAGTCTAGGTTCAGTTTCTCTTTTGCAATACGAGTACAGGAAATTATAGGAGAACATTCGAACAGAGACAATGATTCTCCTTATTCTTTAAAAAAGGAAAATGTGGAACGTTTAATACCCTAGCTTTTTTTAATTTCAGTTGCCTGCATTTCAATTGTTCCAAGTAGGGTGTTTTATTTTTGCCCGTGCCTCTTCCGAAAAAATTTGAACACCTGTGCCCCATTAATTTGAATTTTGACGTTTCTCACGACCTTTGGTGACCCCTACCATATGGAGCTTCCGGTCTTGAAGGGACCGACCATGGGAAATAGCGGCCACCCGCGACTCTTCCGGCCTGCGCGTAGGTTTATAACGCATATATGTTGCTTATAGGGGTCGTCAGTCTACACGTAACTATGTCGAAGGCAAGTGCTACCGAAGTTGTTATTACTCCGCCCGCAGAGGAGCCCTGCAAATGCTCTCCGCGCTGGGTGGACAAAGTCTGCATATACTCGATCATTGAGGATTGGTTCCCCGACCATGCCATGCTCTGTGAAGGATGCTTTAATAACTGTACTACTCCATGCAATCATATCTGGTTTGAATATTGTGGAGGCTATACATTTCCAAATACCTCAGCTTATGAGATAAATAGAATGAATGAAGAACGTACGAAATTGATACTGAAAGATCCAGGGACTGTACAAACACTGTTTCACTTGTATTTGGAGAAACATCCAGCAGGACTTACGCTGAAGGAAAACTTTGACTGGGGCATTCGTCACATACTGAGAACGTGTCCCTGGGAAATGGTAACATTACTCCGTGCCAAGGACCGTGCTCCCCGTGAAGACCCTGTGGCGTAGTGGAATTACGTAGTGAATTATGGCTCAGTGTTTGAATTGTAAGGGCGAATATATAGTGGACAAGTGTATTTTGAAAACTATAAGTGCATATTTAAAAGAAAATCCAATTCAACGTAGTGAATGTAATTTACATAGTGTGCATGAGTGTATGTATGTATGGAACACAGGAACAGTAATCGCACAACATGTCGAAACTCATATTAATCACCCTGAGATTTTTCAAGACTATTATGAACATTTTCAGCAACAGGGTAATTTTCATATTGGGAAAACCCACTGTTTAATGTTTGTCATCAGTTCATGAAAGACCCGGAGTGTATTGCTCAGTTAATACCGTTGATTCTTGAGCAACAAAATCCTATTGGTTCTGGTTTACTAAGCACAAGGCAGTACATTCTTGATTTTCAGGGAT
>JAGDQP010001268.1:85429-126123 GCA_022664845.1 Lepisma saccharinum | reverse complement strand
AAAGGATCCTATTATTCTTTTGGTATATTTAGTTTTAAGTCGTAATTTGCTAGCATTCATTGGACTCGAAAGCAAATAAATAAAAAATCAACGCAAACACAAGAATTGTAAAAAAAAAAAAAAAAGTTTTGTACGGAACCTAAGTAGTCAGTTCAAAACTCCTGTATTATAAACAAGATACTAATAGCGTAAATTATGTAATACTGCGATACAATAAAATTACTCGCGCGCTACAAGTACATTGAACTGAAGTAATATTAGAGAAAACCTAACTTGTAAAAGCAAAGATAATACTATTAAAAAGATTGTGATATAAGTCGCTTACAATTTCTTCAAACTGTCAGGACGTCTGTTAAAGCGACACTTGAAATATAATATAACCATTCTTGATCAGTGCCTATCGGGTATATGTCAACAAAGCACGTTCAGAGATTAAAACCGAATGTCGAAAAATTTAATTGTACTCCGTCAACTAATGTGAAGTACAACCTTGTTACTTGTTAATGAAAAATAAATATTGTTGTGCATGTTAAGTATAAAATATACTTCATCGGACTCGAATGTTCATGGAGCACAGGTGTACGTAAACGTCGTAAGAGCGTAAGGAAAATATAGTTGCAGAATTAAGTAAACATTGTGTAACGTTGGGCTCAACGCTTTACGGGTACCCGGCCGATGAACATTTTCATTAACGATAATTTTTTATAATTTAGATCAAAAGCATTTTGATCGTTTCGTTATTAGTAGAGTGCATTATTGTGTATGTTACTCTTGTTTGGACACATTCAAACGCACTCAATTTTTGGTAAAATTATCACGTACCTACAGAAGTAAACGCACACACAAAAGAATAATCGCGTGTGTGCCCTGTAATCAGGTCAAATATTAAATATATTCATTGCTTTGTAGTAACATATCAACTTATTGGCGTTTTTGTGTATGTTTTACCTTTTATACCGACGGAATACCATAATTCCGGAAAAAGTTCGATTTCTGAAAATAGTAATAAAGTACTCTAAATGGTGTGAAAAGTGTTAGTATTTATTGGAATACTGAAGAAAACATTTCTATTAAGCTGTTTCGTGAAATCACACAAAAAGTGATATTTTTCAATATTTTGGTCGGAGTCAGTAGAAGTGGCCCGCAGATTTGTGGATTTTTGAGTCGGGGCTCCAAATGCTAAAAACGTGGTTTTCTACCTAAATACAGTGTTTTTCACCCACTTTCAAGTGTTTCAACGTTCGTCACGCACTTTGCGACCGTTTCCCGCCATTTGCACACATTCATCTATTTGTTGATTTTTGTGCGTTTTTACAGTATTTCGGGGCTCAGAGGACCTATTATCGGTATTACCGTTCCACCAACCTTTGTCTCCGGAATTCACTGGCTTACTGGTTTGGAAGTATTATACAGGACCCCAAGGGTGAGCAGTAGGGTTGCCTTTGTCCTCGCTCGTTATCACGGAAGCTATATTATCCCACAGCGCTCTTTTCAAGAGAAGGGGGACGTACACGTTTAATTACTGCCCGGCAAATTATTGTACGGATTGGTACTCCGGGAGGAAGGAATTCTTCACTTACCAAGAACCGTCATAGTCTATACATACAAAATTGAAAATTCAAAACCCTACTATCAGGAATTTGTTCGATTGCGTAGGGAAGTCAAGAAAGACATAACGATAGCCTATAAGACCTTTATATCAAATTCTAAAAATAATATCAATGATGATACAGGTTAACTGTGGAAATTTATTAAAAACAAAACAAAACATCTTCCCCCAAATATATTAAAATTTCAAGGTCAGATTTGTGTAACAATGAAGAAATAGCTAATACGTTTCCACAGTACTTCCAATCATTATTTGTATCCTCTTCGCAACCGTTCAGTAATTTTGATAGCAAATCTGAATACTGCCTATAACTCAAATACACTTGAACGAAATATGAAAGGCTGCCAAGAATCTAAAATCCAAAACGACAGTTAGATCAGATGGTATACCCTCGTATATAGTGAAAGGATGTATTGATAAATTTTAAATATTCGCTATTGATTGCGTTCAACTTGGCACTAAAAACATGTATTTTCCCTAAGAAAGGGAAATCTGCTTTAGTTTGTCCTATACCTAAAACAAACAACAGACGAGAAATTACCAACCATAGGCCTATAGCTATCTCACCAATCTTTGCAAAATTCTCTGAACTGATTGTATATCAATGTATTATTAATCATTTGAATGCAGTTATCTCAACTAAACAACATGCCATTGTTTCACAAAAATCCACGGTAACGAACCTTACAATTGTTACATATTTTATCGAAAACTCGTTGGACAAAGGAAAGCAAGTCGATGCAATTTATATTGACTTTGAAAAGGCATTTGACAGACTTAATCACAATATATTACTAGGTAAATTAAATCACCATCACTCCTCTATGCCATTGATTAGGTTCATGTGCTCTTTTCTAACTAATCGCAGATATTCTGTTCTATTTAAGGAACACAAATCTGACGAATATATAGCACTTTCATGAGTCCCGCATGGCTCGAATCTTGGACCATTGTTATTCCTCTTGTTCATTAATGACCTACCGCAATTCTTACCAGATAATGAAAAGGTGCTATTTGCGGATGACCTCAAATATTTTATGTTAAAATTAATTCCATGAAGATGTCATAAAACTACAGCACAGTTTAGTCAACTTTACTAACTGGTGCGTTATCAATCAACTTGCAATTAATACGAAATTTTATCATTCAGTACAAATAAAACGATTTAATGGTTACATTCATAAGTAGGCCCGACTTAAATAAAAAAATCTTGGTGTCACGTTTGATATGAAATTAACGTTTAACAGCCACATAAAAACTATTTCAAATGAAGCTTTTAAAATTCTAGCACTTGTAATAAGAATGGGAAGAAAATTTAACAACGATTCTACATTAAAGAAAATGTACTATGCTTATGTTCATTAAAGCAAAGATATAGCATTTCTGATCTGTTATTTCTTAGGAAAATAATTCAAAATGGCTTAGACTGCACAAACTTGGTATCATTGTTACAGTTTCGTGTCCCATCATGAAAAACTCGCGTAGACAACACTGGTCTCTTCCACTGCAAAAAGGCAAGGACAATATAATTATGAAATCACCAATCTGGAGAATATGTAACTACCTACAATGAAATTTGTAGAACTTCCATCGAATTGGATATAAATTGTGTGATCTGTCTTCGTCTTCGAACGCGTTTAGAAATATTATAATAAAAAATGTCTGTAAATGAGCATTTTAAATATCGACACTCTAATTGAGTTACAAAGCCTGTTGTGTTGACAATAAATATATAAATAAAATAAAATATAGAAAGCACATACAAACATTTTATTTTTGTTTTCTATCTTGCATAGTAAAATTTTCTTTGGCTAGGGGGGGGGGGGCGAGCGCCCCCCTTGCCCCCCATATGGGCGCCCTTGAATGTAAATACTGACAAAATTTTCGTAATTAAATCTTAAATTAATTTAGTACAAATCAAAATTTTAATTTAAGTTCATTTAACTTCGCAACCAATTTAAATAAAATGCTTTGCTGAGCTCTGGAATTTAGTAATGAAATGTGCAAGAGGGTATTGATCCCAAACAAAACAATACATTCTTGTCCGTGTTCCTATACATTCTATTATGTATTTTGTTTTACAGTTTTGTGCTGGGCAATTTTACAAGATATATACACCGTACATATGAAGCCATTTGTTTGAAATAAGCTCGACTCACGATTTCAAAACTAGTTCTGGCTTTTCTAAATTAATAATTTAGGTGGGCCTGTGTAACGTCGTATTTCTATCTCCTACCATGACTACCCAATTTCCCTCTACTTATCGTTTTGAAGATACCAATAAGCCATAGGATGTTATACCACTAAAACAATGCTTTAGGCCTCTAAAATTTAAAAACATGCAAATAGGAAAGAGAGAAGGTACTAAAAAGTAAAGGACTGAAGCATCCCACAATTTTATGATTTTATTTGCAATGTAGATTATTTTCGAATTGCGTTCTACATTAATAATTTTCACCATCAAATCCATCACAATTGGAGTTAGAATAAAAGGCTAAACAGTTGCCAAGACAGCCTTTTTACAGACGAATCCCGCTTCTGTCTGCAGTATCATAATGGCCGCAATCGTATCAGGCGGTTTCATGGCACTAGGCTGGGCAACGCCTCCATTTTGCATCCCCACGTAGGTCCGGCACCGGGTGTTATGGTGTGCAGTGTCATTGGATTTCGTGCCCGTTCGTTTGACCAGCCAACTGTACATCGACAATGTGTTGAACCCAGTTATGGTTCCTTTACTGCAGGTTCTGACGGGGACCACATTCAAGCAGGATAATGAGTGCCCGCATGTGGTACGTGTTGTACTAGCCTTCCTAGCTAGACACAACTTTGCTCTGCTTTCTTGGCCGACGCGTTCCCCTGATCTCTCTCTGATTGAACTCGTCTGGTCCATGATTGCACAAATTTGTACGTGATCATCTACAACCATGAAATTAAAACCAAGAACACGGACACTGTCTTTGCTCGCACAAAACAATTGATTGAACTAATGGGAGCAAACAATCTTTGAAATGCAATACAAACATAGCAATGCCGAAATTATATAAAGCAAACGAAGTTACCTTTATCGTCCCAATGCGCTTACCAACTGCGCATTGGGACGGTAACCCAAAGGTCCCGGGTTCGTCCCCCGGTCCAGTCACATACTTTTCACTCTTTAATATCAATTGTATCTGTACCTTCAGAGGCTTGATGTACAGAAAAAATCGGAATTTGCCTTCATTTCAACTTTGGAAATTACCTTTATCCTTTACAAATGCAATACAACTTGTGAAAATTGCTGCGCCTACCTGTAAACGGTGAATTAAACAAAAGCACACCAATAACCATCCCCAGAATTTGCTAGATCACCCAATGGGAGATATAACTCCCAAGTCGCGAGCATACACACCCAACTTCTAATTTAACAATCGGTTGAAATCCCGCGAAATTCTACTTACACACCTCCAAACTGAAACTCCTGGCAGAATCGCTCTTTAACCTTCCCCTTTCCCCCAAACACTCTCACATACACATTTGCCTCAACCGAGCATAATTATACACTATACAGTACAATGATTGGGATTTGCTTTGTTTTTGAAGAGGTTTCTCTTTTTCATGTTTGGTATAATACCGAGAAGGTAATAATACCGATTCATTCATATTTTCAATTTCGCGCTGAAGACTTGCCATATATTCACCACACACACGCACAAATACACGCGCAGAGACTACAATAAGTGTTGGTGTCTCCAGAAAGTTTACAGAAGTTACGTGAGAGCTCCGCTTTGTTACTTTTTCTTTACATAATTTCTTTAAATTTCTGAATTTATTTTTTCCAATAATCTGTGCGGCAATGCCATAACAAACCGGTACACGTAGTAGTAAATTTTGATTATTGATGAAATATTATAAATTATCACGTCTGTTTTTTTTACCTTGTGAGTATGTTTCGTTCTTATAATTAATTTCCAATTTCTTCAACTATAATTAATTTCCGATTGTTTAAAAATATCAAGTGTCTGCTCTGGAAAAAAATAACGGAATTTTAGTGATTCTTACGTCCTGATTCGGGGAATGCTCTTGACACTTTTTAATTTGCTCCAGTGGCTTCTGCAGTTCGTCATTTCGAACAGGAGTGTGCTGGAGGGGGGCTCGCGTAAGCCCTTTGTTAAATATTGTTCCGAGCCCTTTGTTAAGATGCTGCCGAGGAAAAAATAAAATGAACGTAATATTCTAATTTAAACTCGTCCTATAGCAGTCATTATATTTTTCACAAGTTCCCATTATTGATCATAAGGACGATACGTGACTCTTCAATAGCTATGCAATAACATTACCACGAATAATATCATCATTGTATTGTATTCTTATGCGTCATAGTGTGTGTGTGTATATATATTTGGTGTTTTTTTTTCGTGCGTTCAATGTCTCCTGAAAGGACTTGCGAGCCCCTTGTTAAACTATTTGGAACACACCCCTGATTTCAAATCCTTCTCGTTTTGACCTTGATCTGTTTCGACATGTAACCCATGACTCGGCATCTTTGGAATGCAATAAACAACTGTTGTAACTATTTGATCTTTCAAATTATTTTACTGTTCTTTTGTTTTTGACATGAGACTTTCCAAAATCTCAGATCTTGCAAGTTGCAACGATGACAACACTTGCAAGAGACTCGCATCTCAATTGAATTGAATTGAATTTATTTTAAGGCCTTTTGGCAACTATGGCTCAGGCCGTATGGATGATAATGGGATGAATTGATGGAATGAAGAAAGTGGGAGGAAACGGGAGATCCCCGAGAAAACCCACGCACACGGTGTTTGTCCACCACAAAGCCCACATGGCATGAGCAGGGATCGATCCGACGACCCCTAACTCGCATCTCAAGTTCCTTGCTATTCATTCGTTTCTTTCCTTCTCTTTCCAGTTCCGTGTACGTGACGTCACTCTGATAACCGTTGCTATTAAATCTATTAGCATCTATCTTGGGTTGGGTTGCGTTAATCTAAAGATTAGGTTGTGTTAATGCTGAAACTAAGATTTGCTTAGGCTATATTATTTTAGATGTTGTTCCGGATTTGCAGATTAAGTTACGTTTGCATCACTATTGCTATTTGATTTTGTTTAAATTTGAGTTTGTTATGCAGTATTACGAAGCTGAATATTTTATGTTTATCTTCAGATGCACTTGTGTTGCAAGTCTAAGTGGCGATGTGCGATTGTTACAGCATGTAGCACGTAAAATAATACTCGGTTATGAAGTAGATTGCAATGCTATTTGCAAAGCGATTTTCAATGTACTTTGAAATCATAAATATTTTCCTTTTCAAAGAAGTTTCAACTGTAATGGAATATGATATTGGTTTCATAATGCTGAGTATTAATTGTATTTTTGTCCTGAGCTTTTCAGTTAAGAAATCAGAACTGAAACTAAAAGAACTAAGTCATTGGATGTACCATTGCATGTAAACGATCGTCATGTATCTTTGAATATATAGGAACATCAGCAGATGTTATTTCCTAACATTGATATTAAACGAATTTATATAATTACCTTTATTTTGATTTTGCGAAAGCTTGTTGGGGCTTGCGAGAGTTCCTACAGAATCCCTTGGTCAAGTTTGGCCCCACCTAATTTGCAAGAGCCGAGGTACCTCAAAGCGGACATCTTGATTACGTCATCACCTTTGCAGGAAAATAGCTACAACGAATCCATACCTTGAGAAACTCATGCTAAGAATTAATAAAGGTGCTCAGAATATATAATACAAAATATATCAACATTCACGGCAGTGCATGCAGCCAAGTTCTCCGCGTCACAAAACATCAGCACTGACAGAAGCATGTTATACAGGAACAAGAGTTTTGAGCGAAATTAGCGATTTCGAGGCCCCGTAAGAAGAAAAATGTTAAAGATAGGAATATGAGCTTTCAAAGTTAAAAAGATATGACAAATATGTGCAGGTGTGGAAAATTTCATATTCGTAGCTTCAAGCATGTGCGAATTGTGGACCCCTGAAATTGCCTATTTTAGGCTTACTGATTCATACACTCACATTCACTCACTCATATTGTTTAGGGTGTTCGCCGTTCGGGATAAGCTGGAAACAAGTGGCATGAAGGTGGAGGGAGGATGATAAATAGGTAAAGGAAAAAAATCCCATTATTTTGAAAAGTCGCCATCTTGTATTCATAATGGCCGCGAAAAGTAAAATTTCAAAGAATACACAGCCTAAACGGCTGAAGCTAGAGAAACAAAATATAGTATGACGGTACATATCATTAGTAGATTAGGAAAATATTACAAAATGTCTCCAAAGACACAATCTTGGAACCAAAATGGAGGACCTCATAATTCATTTTCCATATCGTTTGACCTAGAGATAGGACATTTAGCATAAATGTGTATCATCAAGAGTAGTTTAGGAAAATATTACAACATTTTGAAAAAAGTCACTATCTAGGAATCAAAATGGCAGCCCGAAAACCATTTTCCACGCCGTTCGAGATAGAAAAATGCAATTTGGTATGATGGTGTACCATCATGATTAGGTCACGACAATATAATGTTAAAAATGTCTCCATCTTTAATCCAAAATGGCCGCCCAAAACCCATTTTCCAAACCATTGAAGCTAGAGAAACGAAATTAGGTATAAAGATGTACCATCACGAGTAGGTTACAATAAATGGGGCAAACCACAATAAATGGGGGTATGGGGAAGTTCTGTATCATGGGGGCGCAGTCCCCCGGAGAGTCGGGTTGCGATAAGAGGAGCGCAGTCCCCAAAAGGTTTACAAGTTGTGGGTGCAGCCCGCCACGGGACACTGGAAGCAGCGCTCCCAGCGAAGCAAGTATATATATTATACACTTACAAAAAGCTGTGAAATCCGAGCAAAAACACCAATGCTGCAAAATGTTCAGCCAAGTTCTTCAGCCCTAAAAAGTGGTGAAATGGAGGACGGATGAGCCAAGTTCCTTGGCGACAGCATGTAAGGGGAACACTGGAACTTGGCGCGAGGTGGCAAGGTTCATGATCTTCAAACGATAAGGCTGGTGGCGGCCCTAAAACCTACCAAGCCCACCACTACCAACCTAAGGCTCGAAGTCGAGCATTATGAACCTTGCCACCTCGCGCCAAGTTCCAGTGTTCCTCTTACATGCTGTCACCAAGGAACTTGGCTCATCCGTCCTCGATTTCACCACTTTTTAGCGCTGAAGAACTTGGCTGAACTTTTTGCACCTCTGGTGCTTTTGCTCGGATAAGCTACGATATACATTACCTACCTCTTATATTAACATATCACTTTATACCTTCAAGTCGATTCTTGCGTCCCACCCACTCAAATTCAAATAACTAACGCCGAGAATTTCATTATTTTATGAAGTGGTTAGGGACCAATCATAAGTTTTATCAATTGACTTAAAAATGGACGCTATTCGTAGAACGTAAATAACATTCAACGCAAGTATATGATGATATAATAATGTTTATACAATTACTAATTTTTACTATTCGGATGTCCTGGAATGGATACAATACTGCAATATTAGTATTAATTACCTAAAAAAATCCCATATTAATTTCACTAGTTAAGCCTACCTTAACAATTATTGCTTTTGAATAGAATACAGCATCTGATTCTCGTCACTTCAGCATCAAGTTACTTTGCCCTGGAGAGTCAATTTAAGGCCTTGCAGTGCAGGCGAGACTTTAAATTATCATGGTTGGAGGCGGAACGAGTCTAGGTTTAGCATGAGTCCGATTACTAGTCTTACAATAGGGTTTCGAGCATTGGAATGGGCATGCACTGGGCGCGTGTGTGTGTTTGCCTCAGTGATCATTATTGATATTCACAAAACGGATGGTCGGATAGTATCATCATTGCAAATGCAACCACAGCTGCGACTTACCCCACCCTGGTGTTGGTAAAAATATCAATATACAAACAAATCTATGAAGAGCGTAAAATAAATATAATTATATGTTTAACCTGTAAAACAACAAACAAGAGGATACATGTAAAACAACAAACTTACCATTGACACGCTTCAGTATTGACAATAGTGAAGAACATAGGATACCAATACGTACCTGCAAAGACAAGAGACGAAAATTCGATATTAGAATTCGAAATATTCCTAATTCTTATGTGTTAATTCGAAATGACAAAATGTTATGTATCTACATGCGCCAACAATATTGTTTTCATTCACTAAAGAATCACTTAAAAGTCACAATAGTGGGTCGTATGGATAAAGACAAGTAAAAGTAAAACGGAAAGGAAAGTAAGACTAGCAATTTTAAAAGCAGATACTTGGATTGGTATGGATAAAAATAGAGTGTACTCGAAATTCTAGTATTTACTGACCGTTCCAGTAAATAGTTCAAAACAGTATGCGTAACATCTGGTACGTACATACGTAATTCTTCAAGTAAATACTGGATACGTCTTAAGTCTAATGAAGCATAGCAGCATTCATTCAGGTTCGTGCGCAAGAAGTGTACAAAAATTCAACATTAACAAGTAACGGTATATCTGTTCTGCTACTTCCATTCCCTGTGGAAAGGCACCATATATATCAGCGATGGTGTTACCTAGGGTACTATATGTGTTCGTATTGGCGTACAGCTACTACTAGTGACACTGTACGTATCTGTCTTTGGAATAACTACAGTCGTACAACGATTAAAATTATTTCCTGGTTCTTTTTGACGACGATGTAACCTTCGATTACACAGAATAAAGCACATATATTGCGCTCACGTATGACTAACATTTCGACATACAGAGTTCATATTCACTATCTTTCATTGTGGTCTCGTAGTGTATATACTGACCGGAACACACCTATGCCTTTTTTGGTTACAAAGAGGCTTGCAACCACGACAGGAATCCTCTCGAAAGAGATAATCACTATCGCAGGAAACACTGATTGAGTCCAAAAACAACTATAATGTAGGTTCTTATTATTACCACAGACCTCATAATAGGTAAACTTAGCACGCTTCCCCATTTCTGGATGCGCTGAAACTAATGGGGTTTTGTTCAGAGCACGCGATTTGGAATCCGTCCGCTAGGTAGCTCTGTCATAGACCTCGTAGTACAATATGACGTATATGGCAGAGCTACCTAGCGGATGGGTTCAAAATCACGTGCTCTGAACAAAAGTCCATTAATTTTAGCGCAGCCAGAAATGGGGAAGCGTGCTAAGGCTATCTATTATGAAGTTTATGATACTACAGTTACAACTGTATGGTATGCCCTGTAAGGATAGGCAGGAGCCCATGCCTTCAATATATAATTAGTTTGGGAGAATTTAAGAAACATATTGCAGATGATAGCAACTGTCGCTACCTTGTGTGATCGGAAATTAGGAAAAAAATATATGAGATGACAAGGTGTTGAGATGCTGATTAGCGAGGCGACGATGTTATAGTAAAAGCAGTGAGGCTGGGATGTTAAGAAAAGGCCTTCCAGAGAATTGTCGGAAATGAAGGGAAATAGGTAGGACGAGGCATTTTGTGGGTGGAACGAGGCGGTACAACAGTGCCCTAGGTGTGTAAGATGTCATATGGCGAGTTATGCATCTGAAGCCAGAAGAATCGGTATTGTGAATCGATTACATCTGTTAGCATTGGAATGACTTGGTCTTCGTGCAGTTGAATTATACTAGTATCACTTGGATGTCCACTGTCCAGTTAACATGCATGCAGCACGGTTTTGTACTCGTTGGAGTAAAAAGTGATGAGAGTTTGCAGCGTACTGCCAAGCAGGGGCTGTATAGGTGAGTTTCACTCGAGTCATCATGTTATAAATATGGAGCCGGGCTTTGAGAGAGAGAGAGACCGTTGTCATTGTTGAGTATTGGAAAGAGAGAGTAGGTACGCTGTGTTGCTTTCGATGTAGTAGTATGGAGATGTGGAAGGAAAGTGAGTCGTCGATCCAGTTCCACGCCGAGGTAGGTTGCACTTGGGTTGAAGGGTAGTGGAGTTCCGAAGAGTGTGAGCGAATGTCGTGGTTAAGGGCGGCATTTGGTGAAGTGAACGACAGCAGTTTTATCGGCATTTAGTTTCAGTCTCCAGTTTGAAGTCCATTCTTCAATGAGGTTCAGGTGCTATTGAGCGTAGCAGAGGGCAAGGAGATTGCTGCGGGATGAAGCAAATATTGCGGTGTCATTAGCAAAAGTAGCAATGAGCATGTGAGGATGGAGAGGTATATCAGCGGTCTATAAATTGTATAGAAGAGGAGCCAAAATAGAACCTTGAGGTACGCCAGCAGTAATCGGATATTGCTGAGATTGTGTGCCTTTGTGGGATACGAAGAATGACCGTGCAGACAGATATGAGTGTAAAATCCGGATGTATTGATGATTATATTCCTGCTGATCCAGCCTGTACAGAAGATCTTGGTGCCAGACCTTATCAAAAGCTTTGGCCGTATCTAGAAAGATGCCGAAAGTATGTCCTCGTCGGTTGAATTGTAAGGTGATTTCTTCAACGGTGGGGACCAGTTGTGCAACAGTATTGAATTTAGACCGGAATCCACATTGATGTGAAGGGGAATAAAATGCGATAGTGAATATACTGAAATAAGCGGATCTTGAGCAGACGTTCAAAGATTTTACTAATGACGGAGAGAAGACTAATGTGGAGATCACTTTGCGGAAAGAGTGTATCTTTGCCAACTTTGGGAATCATGATTACTTTGACAATTTGCCATTGAGACGGAAAGTGACTGTGCTGTGGAATGGCATTGAACAGTCTAGTCAAAAGGACTAGCATTGCTCATGTGGTGACTTCCTGACCGAAAATTAAGTTTCCAAGCAAATAAAAAAAACTTCTAAATCGTTTCCCGATTTGAAAGTCGTCTCCCAAGGACCGCTTTAAGAGCCATCAGGATCAAACCGGTCACTGTCGAAGTCCTGACTGCGATATCTCGGAGTTTCCCCCCCAGATCCCTCCCGATCGTCGTCTGCCTCTGGCAGCAACCCCACCCGTGCTTCACATGCCACCCATAAGGTGAAAAGTACTTACCTGACAATGCCCAAATCCAACCCAGCTCATCTACGTCCTACTAGTACGAAAGGTGAAAAGCGTACCTGCAAGGTACCGGAATTCTCTCGTGATGATAATCCCTTCATGCAGGGTCTCAACGATTTCAGTATGCTCACAAGGACAGGGTACTCCTTGCCTCCTCATTCCTTATCCCCAGATTCCAGCTCTAAATCCAATGCCTCTTGTCCAACACTCGATAAGTGCATGCTCCCAGGAAGCCTCTCCAAATGCTGAGAGGGAAGCTCTATAACTAAATTCGCTTACTCAATATCCTGAACTCCAGTCCAGTCACCGAACTGCAACTGCATCTCAACATCCTGCGCAGAAATCAACCGTTCACTAAAATCGGTCACCATGGAAACAGAAGATTGGAAAGTACCCCGAAATCCAGCAAAAGTACGTAAATTATTATAACAAACATCCGCTGTTGATACGCACAACCGTTTTGACACTTTAGAGAACTCGATGACAAAGTAAACAATGATCAAGAACAATCGCAGAAAACTACCAAAAGCAGCAAACTTCCACCACTGTATGTTTACGGTATTACAAATAAGTTTCAATTCTTTTGTACGCTAGCTCCACTTGTCAAATCAAGCCTGTCATCTCTCATACTCAGCAGCACATGCGCTTTCAAACGGTCAACTACTCTGATTTCGAGAAATTATCCGCTTACTTCAAACAACAGAAATGTCAATATGCAACTGAAATTCCTACGAAAGCTCGCCCTTTCCATTTAATACCCCTACGATCTCGTTGACCAAGACTTTACTGCCACCGACGTTTCACAGCTCTACGGTCGTGATTAGGAGACTAAAGAAAACATACCTCATCTACTCTTCTTGGCAACACTTACCAGGCGTGTTGATAATCATGAAATTTACAATTTCAAGTATCTTCTGAGGTATAAAGTTCATGTGAAACCCTAACGGCATCCTGATCTGTTACAATGCTTTCAATGCCAGCGGTTCGGACACTCACAGAAAACGTGTTACAGCGATCCTCGCTGTTAAGCGTGGCGAAGCCCACCTCACTAGTAACTGTAAAAAAGAGACAAACCAGCTCGCTCTTCTAACTGCAACGGAGATCACCCGAAAAATTATCGAGGGTGTGATGTTTTCAAATCTGCTTTAGCTCAACGTCGCACAAATAAACAGAAAGAAGCTTCTCTACAGTCCAGACCGCACAAAATCTAACTCTGCACCACAAACTCCAGTACCAGATGAAAACCCTTTGTCCTCTTCTTCTGCGGGTCTTAGCGCCACCATTCGTGATATCTTCATGGTTTTCAAAGAACTTTTTACAGGATTACACTTAACGCACATTCTAACTCTCCTACACCAATGTTTAGTCCGTATACAGGTTGCTCCTGACGAATATACCAAAATCGCAGTTATCGTTGAAATGATCTTCATTGCATTAGATAATGGCTCACACTAACAAACCAATATCATGTGATCTTCGTCTCATATTCTCGAACGCCGATTGTGCTTTTGATCAGAAGCAGGAACTCAAATATTTTCTCGGAGAACATCATATTGACATTCTTCTGTTAAACGAATCTCATTTAAAACCGCACCATACTTTCCGGATCCCAAATTATACAATTTTTCGCACTGATCGACCTGTTCTCAAAGGTGGTACAGCAGTCCTTTGTAAGAATCACTTACCTGTACAGCATCTTACAATACCGGCACTCCAAACGATTGAAGCTACCCGCATACTTACTCCCAATGCACCGATTCTACTCATCGCCGTCTCACAAACCTTCAGACATCCCTCTGAACCCAGCTGACATTAAGACCTTGAGCTCAAGGGAAATCATGCTATCCTTGCTGGGGATATTAAATGCAAATATCCGGACTGGCACTCTCGCATCCGAAATAACTTAGGACCTATTCTCTACAACGCTTTGCCAACTCTTGATGTAAATCCAGTCTCTACAACAGAACTTACCTTCTTTCCACGGAGTGGAGGCCGCCCTGATATATTGGATTTTGCTCTTATTAAAGGTGTCACTATCACGGAAGGACCACAAGCTATCCTCGCATTAGAATCAGACCACATTCCGGTTTGTCTCAACATTCACCATCTACATTCAACAGATTCTCGAGCTCTTCCTCTTCTCCAAACCATTAACTGGGACCGCTTCAAGCAAATTCTTGCAAACACCACTGACACAAATATGAAATTAACCTGTCCTGAAGAAATTAAAACTGCTGTTGACAACATTACTGGCAACTTTCAATCCGTTCTGCGTCTCATCACTTCCACTACCAAAGCAAAAACATCTACAAACCTCACACCTGACGAACTTCGCACCCATGCATTTATCATCATAAGGGCCCGTACGAAATGGCAGAGACTCGACAACCACAATTTAAAACCATTTGGAATAATCTCAAACGCCGGGTTCAAAAACGACTTTAACGCATTTTCGCTCACAACTGGTCTCAAAAATTGTAAGAACTACAACAACCCAATCATGAATTCTGGTCACTGACAAAACCTCTTATCAACAAGCACGCCAACAGCTCAAATCGTCCATTACATGGCTTGAGAGAATTAGTCTGCAACGATGAGGACAAAACAGAAGCTTTTGCTGATCAACTCCGCACACAATTCAGTCTCAACCCATATCAATATGATGAAGCAAGCATTCGACAGATCCACCGTCATCTTCATGCAGCACATTTATTCCTTGTTTTGCAAAAAACAATTGGTCACTTTAGTAGTCCAGGGTTCCAGTTAAATATTGTTTTAGGACGGTCATATTTGGCATGGCTTTATGCACAACTTTGGATAACAACTCGAACCCCAATATGTGAAAAAATTCGGCCCACCCCATTGTACAATTCTAGCCTTAAGGCAGAACGGTACACATATGGCGAATCCTTGAGACGAATCGTCGGACTGTTGGGCTCAATGGAATCTAATGAGGTCATGAGGCCCGGCCTCCAGATCGCTCGGCCTTGAGGCTGAACTGCACGTGTGTGGGGTTTCCCCCGGCCGACTACTCAACCTTCGCGCCAAACTGTAAGTGTACGGGGAGGGCGCAACAAAGACCAAACTATGCAGTTCTGACCTCAAGGATAGGACCTTTGGCCGGGGCTGTACGTGTATGGGGGCCTTAGATTTTTGATCTAAATGATCTGAATCGCTCGAACCTGTCTACTCAATGAGCAGAATTGCCCAAATAAAATAATTATACAGTTCAGGGTTGCCACAGTGCTAGCTGTGGAGTGGGCTGAAAAATAGTACCAAATTGAAGCAAAGTGGGCTGAATTATTTTTTTTCGACACAAGTATAATACATGGCTCTATAACACGAAACTAAAAGATGAAAAGTTCTAGAACACTTTTGTAGAGTCCAAGTCACGACAGTGCTCCTTTTTAAAAAGTATTTGCCATGGAGAATAATGTATTGCAGCTGTAACACTGCAATTAAGTTAAATTGTAGCAGTTACGTCTAGACAACTTACATCTTATACAACTTAACTCAGCATTATAACTGCTATAAAAAAACACATGTATGACAAATAATTAAGAGAGAACACTTTCTTAACAAGGGCCCTTGGAAAAATACAACGAGAACACACAAAAAAGCAGCTACACAGTCTAGGATGGAAGAATAAAAAAAAAAACTAACTCGTCTACGCCCTCTTGGCTAAATAGTGTAAACATCAATAAACATCAAGATATGTATAACCTCAAATATTTTTAACAGTTGTCATAAATAATTAAACTCAATCGAAGTAGCAAGATAAGTACTGTAACCCACAAAATAATAATATATAGATAATAAATATCATAAATTCCAAGTGGAAATAGCGGTTATACTTTACAAAAGCTCCTTGTGTTATATGGCGTCGTACGTTTTTAATATGAACTTATTTTGATTAATTGGTATCAAGAACTTCCTATATCGTATGCAAAATTAAATGTTACAAAGACAGTTGCTTTTTATAAACATACGCATTAGGAAATGTAATAAAAATAGTGACCAAGGGCACTTGGAGGTTAGGTAAGTCAGGTTCGGTGGTTTTTTTTTATTGCACACGCGACATGCACATATACATTGTTTCTGCACTCGGAACTCCTCAAAATGCTATGTTTTGCTTTCTACAGCCATGAAAGAGTCTAAAATGCGAGCAAAAACTGTTGCTATAGTAGAATTTGTCATGTTAATGCAACATTACAACTTCGACTTAAGGAATTTTCCCCCCATTTTGCATGCAATTTAGTGTCTTTCGTGGCTATAGGAAGCAAAACATAACATCTTGAAGTCTTCTGAGTGCTCTATGCCAGAAGGGGTGCAACGTCTAAGAATAAATGTTCAGAGTCCAACACACAGGATGAGTAACGTTAGATGCAGGAAAAGTCGTACTCACACGTTAGAAAATGTGACAAGTAATTGTTAAATCGTGCCGAATTGGGTAGAATCGTACCAATATTTTTACAAAAGAGGCTGAAAATGCGAGCGTGGTACCAACGTAGGCGGATTAATGACAAAAAGGGCTGAATTGGGTACAATTGTACCAAGTGTGGCAACGCTGATACAGTTCATTATGGAAATGAACGTGGATTGGATTGAATGTTGAGGACAAGAGTATAATGCACTCATCTATGCCCCTACAAAAATATTTTGTTCTTTTCTATACCATGTATTTTGGTCACAACTTCTCGCTGACAATCGAACGACGACCACTGATTTTTCTTAACCGGAAGCAGAACTAATACAATTAGACCATATTACACCCTATTCAAATTTAAGCTTAAAATACAAAAGGACAATTATATCTGAAACTTGTGGTAACAAATTTAATAGAATACTTTCTAATGAAGTGAATTTCTGAGCCTTCATTTATTTATGTGTAGGCTAGGGAACATTTCTTAAAATCTTGTTTTACCTGCCATCTATCGACCGTGTACGACCAGCTCTGCCGTCTCTCTTTTTCTGGCAAGAGGCTAAGCGCTTTTATAGAGTTAAGCCTTGTATTTCGGAAGCGATATTTCAAATAACTGGAGCATAAAGATTGTGCCGGTCGAAAGGAGATTAGATATATTTTTCACTCTATTCTTTATTAATACTCTTGAGCAGGAGTCTGTAATCTACGACCCGCGGCCCGCATAACAATTTTGAATGGTAAAAAAACAACAACAAAAAAAAAAACAACAACAACAAAGTTACAATGAATTTTTTCTATATTGAATTAAAAAAAAAATCCTATCTCTCTTCCTGCTTAGCAAATTTGGCCCGCAGGCCAAAAGGGTTGGAGATCCCCGTTCTACAGTATTTCACGATGTTTGTAAGAGATAAATATATAGATAGAGATAGATAGATAGAGAGAGAGAGAGAGAGAGAGAAAGAGAGAGAGTTAGGAGGGGGCTGCGCAAGCCACACGTATTATCCAGAGTAAAAAAAATCAAAATCTTCGAAAGACAATATCTAAAAACTATGCGTCCTAGCGCAAAAAAGAACCGAATCCTAACTTACATGCAAGCTGGCGGTGCTCGCGGAGATCTAAAGAACTGCGAAATCGATTATTTTAGAGAAGCATTTCTCAACCTTTTTCACCCTGTGACCCCCCCCCCCTTCTACCATATCTTCTAACCGGCGACCTCCCTTTTACCATTTCTTCTAATCGGCAACCCACGATTAATTTATTTTCTGCAATATTTGCTTTTCATTTCAAAACATGACAGTTGATTTGCTGTATTTGATCATAAATAATCCTAATTATATTATCCAAATTACATTGCACTATCTTTAGCAATTACGAAAACAGCAAGCAAAATAAAAACTTTCTTTGAAATGTATTAGCTTAAACCTACAAAACCCTATTTAAATCTATATTTCACCTCGCGTCGCGATCCCCACGTTGAGAAACCCTGTTTTAGAGTAAATCGAGGATTTGTTGGGCGGGATGCACCCATGGAAACTGCTTACGTAGGTTATGGGTGGAAACCTTAATGCATACAGATTAAAACGTTTTTCACGTCGCTAACATTCATAGAAATCACACTACAGTTTTTCTTGTAGATGTGCTAAGACATCTCCTACAGTGCATTTTTTAAATAACATAGTTTCTGCTTTTAGGATTTCAAGTAACAATAGAAACGACCTCGTTTTAATTAAAGTTTTTTCATTGCGTGGAAAGAACAGACTTGTAATAAGTTCCTTTGTTCGTCGCCAGAGGGCAGTATGTTAGAAAATAGCAGTGGCATCTAGCGATAGTTTTGAGAACTCGCTTAACACTTGCAGACAAATAGATGAACCTGCGATTTCTAGATATAAGTTCAATGTGTCTGAGATCATCATTATGAGTTTATTGCTGTGCTTTAGTAGACATTCATTCTAGGGCTAGAGCTATGAAGGCGGTTGGATAGGTCTCGCCGCATTTTTTCCCCCCAACGGAACATTGATAATCCAAATAGGATGCTCGCTGCTGAAGCTTGGTGGTAGCTTATGTGCACATTACCCTGACTGGACTCCGCCTGGCTTATTTGTTATACAATTTAAAACAAAAGGCAGTTTTAGGTATGTAAGAATCGAACCCAGTTTGTGTCGATGATAGACTATGGCCTTAACCAAGAAACTGTGAAGAACATAGTAAACATGTGACTTTTCACATTATAGGTCTATGGAATAAGTTCGATGCAAAAAAATGAGTGAACCAGACTTGAACAGGACTTATTGTAAATATAATATGTAGGGTCTACAAGAACAGCCGTATTCAGAAACGTTTTTGGAGTAACTAGTGATGTACTACCGAGTGACTCCCAATGTTAATCACTCGTTAGTACAGCTCTAGTCATTTAAAAAGAAAGTTTCTGATTACGGCTGGTGGTATTTAAAACGTGATCTTGGATAAGTAAATTCGCCAGAAGCGATTCCCTCCCAGGAAATTGAAGCATTGCCGCATAGATAGGTTTCGCAACTTACGAACTTAATTGTGAAGGAATTAAAAATGGTTTAATAGGGCAAACAGAGAAATTCTCTCTAAGCTGTATTCCCCAATAACTTAAATAGATGTATTGAGTACTGCTTCCAGTGTGAATTGATCAGCCAATATCGCTTACGCCATTACTTGTCAAGATATGACGTCATTTGTGACGATGCTGCCCTAATATTGAGCGCCTGTAGCTCCGAAACTAATCAGATTTCGGAGTTTCTTGAAAGGATTTTGTTTTCTTGGTTTTGATGTAAGTAATTACCTCTCGAAGTTTGCACCATTATTTCTGGGATGCACTGTATAATCCGCTTGCACTGACCAAACTACTTCGAAATAGAGTTGAAATTTTGGTTCTGAGTTGATCATAAACAAGGTTGCCTTGACACCAAATTTTAGATTTTTTTTTCGACCTATCTGAAATGTTTAAGCCCGAAATTCGGCATTTTTCGGCGAAGGGCATGTTTGAAACCCCGTTGGAAAAAAGGGGTGTCATTTAAGGTCATGATTTTTCGTATACAAGAACTCTGTTCATAGGTCTAAATTTAAAAAAAAGAAAAATGTCTTATATTCAACTCCTTCACTGCAAAAATTGGTTTAAAAATCCAATGTTATTTTTCAATTCATTACTCATTTTTTCAGCCTATTTGTTTTAGAATGAAGGAATTAATTTTGAGAAAAGATGTTTTTAAATCTTCAAACTATACTTCAGGAGCGACACAACGGTTTTTATTTCAGCTTTCTAGCTCTTCTGGTTTTTGAGATAATCAGGTTTCCGTACATGTCTACGGTAGTAAAAAAAAACGCCGTGCGCCATGTTCTAAACATGGTTGCCCGAAGAAAAATGACGGCATAATTTTTTTTTTAAGTGGTTTTGATATCATCAGATATATAGGATTTCATGTACAAAAAATAGGATTTATCTAAAATAGTGGTGCGACCAGTGTTGGATGTTTTAACGTGGAATGAACCTACCAATAAAAACTCAAGATTAAAACAAGTTAGAGTGGCGATTTTAGTAACAATCGCGAAGGCTCCTTGATAGCATTTTGTTTACAAAACCATTATTTTTTTATAAAATTGGCTGGCAACACTGACTACTAGAGCGCATAAGGACGGGAGAGCCCACAGTACTTTTCTATTGTGTCGAATGATGCTTAGCCCAAGTTTGTCATAGGTTTATAGGTCTAACTGATTAGAAGCAATTTGAACAATTGTTTTTTTTTAATAAATGGGTTGGCAACACTGAACTACTGCACCAATCAAGACGGTTTCAGGGTTCTGAGCTAGTCTAGCCAAGACCTCTCCAACGACTTCTCAAGCATCTCTTTATGCCTTGTAGTTCCTGAGATTAAAATTCTGAAAACGGACGGACACCTTAAGCAGGACACAGAATGTCCCTGTTACTGTAGCTTCGCTATAAGTGACCTAAAACTGATGAAACAACATGAACAAGAAAATATAATGAAAATAGAGAAGATAAAATATGTATATAAGATATACATTTTATATGAGGGAATACCTCTGTTTACCACAATATAGGCAAGACAAGGGACACGTGTGAAGATCAGTGTTCATAGATTTCTCTTCCTCTTCGAGCACGAACAGGCCGAATGAAGGGAATTCCCCTTTCACTTGATATTTTCATCACCTTTACATATTCTTTTAAAAAATGCCCCCGAAGAGAAATTATGAGAGGAGAAAGTGCTATCTTCGCAGCAATAATCTCGCTCTTTAGTAGCACTGAAACTATACAAGAATGGAAATACAGACGATTATGTCAATTTCCAAGGTTGTAGAATCTACGTTTGTCATCTCGGCTGGACTTGACATAGTACACTCCCGTATCGTTCAATATGTGACATTCCTCTCAGCTTACTTACTCGCTCTAAGGTTACTTACTTACTTTATTTAAGTCGTCTTTAATTTAGATTAATGCCAGATTAGGTTTTGATTACGCCAGTTCTGAACCAAACATTATGAATCCAGAGGAGTACCTAAAGCCATCCACGCAAAATCACTGGAAACATTAAACACGATTTTTTAACGGGGTTACAAACTTTCACAATAGAGAACTCTGTTGAAGCGAATAAAAAATCTTATTAAACATGGCTTCAGAGACTTTATATTATAGAAAATGGACGCTGGAGTTCAAAATGTTGTTAAATTTGCACTAAATTCGTTGCTGTTTTGAGAAAGTGACGAATGTTAAATATTATATTTATTATTGAACGTTAGTCGTTTGGTGAGTACAGCGGCGAATTATGGTTAACCTAAGCTAACTAAAACTATAGAACCTGCTCATACATCTCGAATAATATCTACTGCAGCGGAATCACAGGAAAGGCCACACAAGAGATTTAATGTTATGGAAGTGAATTGTATAAATGTTAGTTTATTATGTTTTGTTTCTGCAAAATAAATGCGAAAAAACCTAGTTAATTTTCCCATGATATTGACCAAAGTATCAATGTTATTCCAAATTTAAAGCCAATATTCTCAAAAATGAAGTATTTTGACCCACATTTATTACCCCTAACGATTTAGCTCATTTTGATAAAAATGCTTTCTACCTTGAAAGTTTGTATCTCTTTTATTAATCCTCTGTATTGACAGCGTATATTAGGATGACCATTAACCCCCATTTTCCGAGGAGTTTCCCGGATTAAGACATTTATTTCCGGCTATTATCTCCTTGGTTTTCTCCCCGGTTTCAAGAATTTTCTCCCTATGTATTTCTTATGGCGGTTATTATCGCAGAACATTTGTCCAGTCGCCCAGCAATTTCTACTGGACAATTTTCCATAAAAGTTTTTTTCTTCAAATGTTCGTAGTTATGCATAGATATGTTATGAAGCATTTTCATATCTTTCCTTATAATCAATCAACTTTGAATAAAAGAGAATCGAAATTTTCTCCCAATGCATTTCTTATGCGAGTTCTGTTCACTCGCCCAGCAATTTCTACTAAACCGATTTTCATGAATATCTTTTTCAATGTTCGTATTTATTAATAGATAAATGCTATCAAGCACTCCGGCCGCAGAAGTAGTCCGGCTCACCGAATTCTCAGTGTTGCCAACCAACTTTTTAAATTAAATTTTTCGATTGCTTCCACACACAGTTCGACGTAACCGCACCAAACTTGGCATACAGGTTAGTCGATTCAATAGACCAATTGTGTACAGACCCCCCCCCAAGCCCAAATTGTCAGTGTTGCCAGCCCCTTTAAAACTTCAAATTCTACAAATGCATTTACTTATACGAAGTTACACGCGCCCATTAATTTACAGAAAATTTTGCCTATATATGCGTTAGGTACTAGGACAGGCCATAGAAGTACTCCGGGTTCCGCAGTTACCAGCGTTGCCAACAAATTAAAATCAATATTTCAAATTCCTTCCATACTATTGGACAGACCAGCACCAAACTTGGCATTTAGGCACTGAGAAAGATCAGAGAAGTGCTTCGGTCGCAGCAGACGTCACAGTTGTAAGAGTTGCCAAACAAATTCAAAAATCAATATTCTCAAGAATTCAATATTTCAAATTGTATCTATATTATTGGGCGTATCCGCACCAAACCTGACATTTAGGAACGGGGACAGATCAGACAACTATTCCGGGTGCCGCAGGCGTCTCAGTTGGCAGTTATTCAAACCAATTTTTAAAAAAATCAGTATTTCAAATAGCTTCTCGCCATTAGACAAATGGGCACAACACTTGAGATTTAGTTGCTGGAGCAGATCAGATAGATACTTCATGCGCCGCATGTGCCGCAATGTTACGAACCAATTTCAAATTTTATTTTATGGCCTTTAGGCATCTAAGGCTCAGGCCGAAATAGGGGAGGGGAAATGAAGTGGGAAGGTGTCGGCTACGGCCTAAGTTGAAGGTATAAGTACGGCATTTGCCTGATGTGATGGAGTGAAAAAAACTCAGTCAGGATGCTCGTCCTCTGGGATTGAACCCACGACCTCCCTAATGCTAAGCCAACGCTATAACACTAAGCCACGACCGCTCAGTCAAAACTTTAATATTTTATATTCCTTTCATACCGTTGGATATTTCTGCACTAAACTTGGTACTTACTGGGTTGGGACAGGTGATCCAGTTACGTTGGATGCGGCAGTTGGCACTGTTGCCAACCAACATTTCAAATTGCTTCCATACCTTTTTAAGTGTCCGTAACACATTTGACATAAACATTATTTGATCCGATACAAAAATACTGTTGGTGTTTCCGACGAAAATCACCTCAGTTGTTAGTGTTGCAAACCTATTTTAAAATTCAATTTTTCAAATGGTTCTGATACAGTTGATCAAAGTTAGCAAGAACATTATTCGACAAAATAGAAAAAAAAATACTGTGCAAGTGTTCACCCTCTAACGGTCCCAGTTTTCAGTGTTGCCAACATTTTTTTAATAAGTGCGAGCGGGGAGCGCAGGATTCAGCTAATTATTTCTTAAAAAAAAAAATGCTCTGGTTGAAAGTAACACAGAAAAATGACTCGAACCCGGATGTCCCAGTTGCTGGCTAGGTATGCTATCCGTTACACGTTCTGGAGGTTCTCAGTTCCAGTGTGATATTCGCGCATGCGCAGAAAGAGAAAATGGTTTCTTATCGTAACAAGCATGCAATTCTGATCAGGTGTTTGCTGCCGCCATTTTGATCACGTATTTTTTTTTAGCAGAAATAGGAATATTCTCCGTGAATGGGGATTGTGATCACTAATTGACAAATGAAGAATGTGATTAAAATATGGCGTAAGTTGTGGGAGTAACTTTGTTTATGTATTCGGAGTTCGGGCAACGTATGTCTGAGCCTGTACTGTTTTGATCTAGTGCTTTCTTATCACTAGCAGTTTCGTCCAGTCAGCATGGGCAGATTTATGGGGGCATTGCCCTCCAGTCATTTCAGAATGACTTTATATATATATATATATATTTTTAATTTGAATTTATTTTAAGGTCTTTAAATGACTTTAAATGTTTCATTCTAAACGATACCTTTTTAAAGTGACTACTCCCCTCAAGATCTCTCTCGTGTCTCCTCAGACTTCTGACTGAACAACTCCTGTTCAAATCCCGCTTATATTTAGTCTTTTATTGAAAACAGAAAATTATTCCTGAAAACTGAAAGGAGGCTGGTTTTTATTAGTCTAGCTACTGAAAATTCCCATGCAGCTGTATTTGCCTGGCTTTTTTTTCTTTTTTTTTTGAGGAGTCTTGCCAACGATTTTTAACAGTTTAGTTACACGTGAGGCTTGTCGTATGAATCCACCTTGTGCAGGCGGCAAATGACACACAGCATGGAAAAGTTGGAGACGATATTCTCACATAAGGAATCAGACTACTCCTTACGAACTGGGAAGAACTTTGTTCTCTGTTTTATGTATTGGAATGACATAAGCATTTTCCACACATCCGGAAAGACACCTTCAGCAAACAATTTATTGAATATAGTGGTAATAGATGAAGCTAAGTCTGACGCTAGATTCTGAAGAAAAAAAATTCTCTGCTACATCAGAGTTTGGTGAGCGATATACAGCTATCTCGTTACACTGTTCCGTACATCTGGTGACGTGTAAGCGCATTCCTGAAGCGCCTTTAAATTTCAGTTCTGAAACACTGACCTGTAACTCATGTTTAGTAAATAAGATAATTACAAAAAAACTGTTTTGGGGGCCATTTTTCAGTATGGCGGAGGAAGCGGCAGCGCACCAAGGTTACAAATTTAGTATATTTACTCACAAGGGAAGGTCCCACAAGTTGTCGCTCAAATCTGATTGCCACATAGCACATCTGATAGAGCATCATGAGAAATGAAAATGAGCAAAATTTAAGGTGCTATGGACCAGAAGGATAGGACCTACGGGGCTTCAACATTTGAATATAAAAAAAAATCATGGAAATATGTACGTTTAAAGTAAATATCTTGAAAACCGTTAAAGCAATCTAAACAAAAGGTGCACAATATAATGAGAACAAAATGCCGTATCGAAAACCACAAACAGTGTTACCATAGATGAAGCAGTGTTGCCAACTCAGCAGAAAAGTATGTTGTTTGAAATAGCACCATATACAAATGTGCACAGATTTAAAATGTACTATTATCACGAAACATAACAGTGAAGTGTAGTGGTACAGTGTTGCACACTGTTGGAACGACGTGTGCTAAAATGTACAATGGAGAAGTCTGATAAGTGGCAACAGAGGGTAATAAAGGAATCTGGGTCTCATAGTATGAATGTAATTCAAATACAGAATAACACCGATAGTATAACATAGCAAAATGTCAGCAGTGTAACAAAATATTGATAGGAAACACTTGTTACATGTGCAAACACTTAATGTGGCAGAAACGTACACAAGAAGACACTGGTTAAAATTAACAAACAAACATGATCTGTCTAACGGATTTTAACAAAAAATAAACAGTGTTGACGCACCCTGTATAATAGGAAGGCAAATAACTTGAGTGGATTTTCCATAAAGTTTGCCGTAACAGGTTAACTGCAGAATATATGCAAGTCAAGAATGAAAGTGTGTTGTATGCACAAACTCTTGCCGCAGTGAGCACACTTAATAAAAGCGGGATGTTCACAACGGGTTACACAACATTCTTCTGTTAGTCCACTTTCAAAACAGTACTCCAAGGGCGTTTGAAACGTACCGGGATTAGCACTGGAATAACCACATTTGAAGAAAGCAAATTTGATCAAATTAGCAAATCTCGCAGCCGAGAACTGAAAATGTACAAAGGACTGAAGACGTAGGAAATAGTTTCTGTGCCAGACGTTAATGTCGGAACATACCATTAGTGTATCTGTGATGAATTTAACAAAGTTTTTGAACGGACGGAAAAAGAATACGTCAGCTGATTGCGCTAATCCAGTACATTGTGACGGAATGAGTTTCTTGATGAACTCAATACCTTCAGGCACCGCAGCATTGTAAAGTCTTTATTTGTTGTCCAGGAATACACCAACAGAAGAATCCTTTTTTTTTTGTCATGTAAATCGGGCCACAATACCAGTTCAAGGAAATTCTTGTCATGTTAGCTTTTTTGGTCTTTTTTGGTCATGTTAGCTGACTTGCTCGCAAATGCCTTGATATTTGGTAGATCAATATTTGTAGTAGATGGAAACTGTCCTGTGGGCTCTGACACGAGGACGTACAAATGTGTTAATAGCTTACCATCCATGGCAATGACCGACATTATCATATATGAATGTGTGGTTGCAGAAATTGATCCAACAGCACCGAGCACCTGTTTACTTCTCTGAATTGAGAGTGTTCTTCCAGATCGCAATCCTTTATCAAATATCGATTGGTTTCTATTCAACACTTCACTTGGGGACAACTTATTGTCTTCAATAAAAGATTTGATTTCCCTAACGAAACTGTCCGCTTTGCGCTGTATGTCATGTTCATGGAAAGTCACTCTCTTGCTAGCTTTGTGGGTTATCTTGCGAAAAACTATCTTGTTTCTCTTCTTGAACTTTCTGACTCAGGTTCTGGACGCTTTGAACAATAACGTGTCATTAGGAACGAGTTGTTTCTTAAAGTTCATTGCCCAGAGTCTCAAAGTGCAGTCATGTATTATTGCATTTTGACGTCTCATTTCAATAACATTTCAGGGACAGTACTTGACGAACTTCTGCTCTCTTAACTACCATCCGGTGGTTAACGTTGTGCATTAGATGGTTCACATTCTGCGTGAAATGTTGACGTATCGTAAAATTCATCTGCGACGTCACTAGACAGTTCCTCGTCATCTGAAGCAGCTTCGTCGATCACAAGTGTACATATCTCATCCACGACAACGTCCTCTTCAACAAGTTGTTTTTTCATATGTTCGAATACCACAAGCTCTTTCCTCGTTGGCACTTCGTCCGAAATACCAAAATAATCCACTAAAAGATGAACTATCACTAACTGTTTCATCTTGTATGGCAATGGAAAACCCACAAAGCGATCACGAGACAGTATTTACACTTCCATATCTCACTCACTAAACAAAAGCACACGCTAGAAACTATCTGTTCCACGGTGATCAATGCTGGGAACGCTATTCAAACAGCCTACAGTAAAAGTGTCTTTTCTGTGATGGCCGGATGAGTGCATTTATCATTACATTTTCCGTCTGTCTACAAACGCCGAACTTACCTTCCCTCTGCTTCCTCCTTTCACTTCGCTGTATCGCCATTTGACTCTTACAAGTGCTGTGAGTATCAATTGTCCCACGTCCCAACCAGCTATAACTTGTGTTCCTATTACTCGCGTTTGGATGCATTAGAAGAAAGTGAACGTTCTGCATTATACTTCCGTAGCCCCGGTGAATAAGCAGACAACTCGCGAAAACAAAATGTTACACACGAGGAAAGAAATTCGTGTTTTCTAATTCTGTAAACGGCTTTACCAGATTATCTTATCCAGATTTGGTAGAGTACTTTGTTGGTTTGTCTTTCGTGTTATGTGACATATTCTTTTACTTCCTCTCCTACATATCATATGATTGTTACTGTACATTGCAATATGACCATATTCACATTAAAATATAATTATTTTATTACTACCTCATTTTGGTTTTAGTCAGCCCAGATAGCCGTGTGGTCTAGAAGGCTAGGCCACCGACTTATTAGGGATCGCGGGTTCCAATTCCGCCTCAGGCATGGAGGTTTTTGTTGTACTTTTCACCTTGCATTTCATTGTCATCTTTCGTCTTTCATAGTGGTTCGGATCCCACTGTACGCTGTATTTCCCGTTCTACATAGCTTCGGTGCTGACACAGGACATAAAAATGGCATCACTCAATTTTGTTTTTCAATTACATCCATATTTTGTGACACTGCTGACATTTCGCTATGTTATACTATCGGTGTTATTCTGTATTTGAATTACATTCATACTGTGAGACCCAGATTCCTTGATTACCCTCTGTTGCCACATCAGACTTCTCCATTGTACATTTTCAGCACACGTCGTTCCAACAGTGTGCAACACTGTACCACTACACTTCACTGTTATGTTTCGTGATAATAGTGCATTTTAAATCTGTGCACATTTGTATATGGTGCTATTTCAAACAACATACTTTTCTGCTGAGTTGGCAACACTGCTTCATCCATGGCAACACTGTTTGTGGTTTTCGATACGGCATTTTGTTCTCATTATATTGTGCACCTTTTGTTTAGATTGCTATAACGGTTTTCAAGATATTTACTTTAAACGTACATATTTCCATGATTTTTTTTTTTTATATTCAAATGTTGAAGCCCCGTAGGTCCTATCCTTCTGGTCCATAGCACCTTAAATTGTGCTCATTTTCATTTCTCATGATGCTCTATCAGATGTGCTATGTGGCAATCAGATTTGAGCGACAACTTGTGGGACCTTCCCTTGTCAGTACATTAAACTTTCTCAAACTGCCAGTTTTCAAATCTATGTTTTTTTTGCACGTAAATGTGCATATTGCTCGCACTACTGACTGGAAAGTAAAATTCCTTGGCCGGGCGGGACTTCTCGCTTAAGCTACTTTCGTCCTTCTGGCAAGAAAATGTAATTGTTGGGGAAATCATCTAAGTTAGCTTGCAGGGTCGGATATAGTATTAGACCCCAGCCCCCCCTCCAATCAAACATCTAGCAACCCACTGGGAGCAATCAGTGTTGATTATTACGATATTGGACTTTATAAATAAATCCACAGGAAGTGTACAATGATTGGAATAAACTGTCATGGTTGAAGATAGGTTTTGGTTAAGGCTCAATCTCATTGGGTTTTTCCCGCCTTCTTCGTTTTACGTCAATTATTGAAAATTCAGTGCAGGTAAATAAAATTTAACTTTCACGGACCAAAGTTCGTTTCATACTTCATTAATGGGTATAATTAGTTTTAAAGAAAAGCTACTAGTAACCTCAGGATTGTGAGCAGACACTTTTGGGGCAGAATAATGTCTCCAAAAGTGTCTGCACACAATCCTGAAGTTATGACTAATATTTCCTTAAAACTAATTGAGCTCGTTATTGAAGTACGAAACGAACTTTGGTAATTGAAAGTTAAATTGTATTTACCTACAATGGATTTTGAATAATTGACGTAAAACGAAAAAGGCTGGAAAACCCACTGGGATTGAGCCTTACGGTAGTTGAAGTTTGTAAATGTTTAGGCGTTTTTAGATGTTTTCTTTAGTATCTTTGCCCAGCTTTGAGGCTGCTTTCAGATGCGTAAACGTGCTCAAGTTATATGTAAAATGTATTATGACTATTTCTGAGATTTTATCTCAAATTTTAAAGATGTACGCTGTGAAAAATAATCATGATTTGTAGATTCTAATTTATTTAGACTTTGTGTTTTTTTTTTATATATTTTGTCATTAGGTTTCTTATTTTCTTTTGTATGATCCTTTGCTTACGCAGAGATGTCCTTCCGTTGACTGGGGAATGTTAAGCTTACAATGGAAATTTTTTTCTGAAGCTAAATTATTGGCTTGAGTGATTTTGGAAAAGTGATTCATGATCTTGCTGAATTCCTAATGTTAAAATAATAGAGACCCATCTAGTGATGTTTTCTAAGAATTCCGTCAGTGCTTTGTTAATTATACATCTTCTGTATTTGTTGTAGTAGAGGTTTATGCTTCTGGAGAACTTGCATTTTTTGTGTTCAATGGCATGTCAGTTGAGTCAGTTTGGATAGGCTTTATCGATTCAGGAAATGCAGGTTCAAATTGAGAACCCGAATTGAAAAAGTCCACTTTTTTCGTATTTGCATTCTTTCTGTTCGTCGGTATCTATGTTCCAAGGGCTATCCACTTGCAAAAATATTACATCCTAATCCCACCACAGAAACCCTTTTTTAATACAAAATAATTTCCGCTGAAAAGGATAACATACGAAGACCTTGGACTGTTTTTCGTTCCTACTGAAAAAACTACTCCGGTGGACTTGGGATGTTTTTCAATTAAGGTCTTCAATTTTGTTTTGTTATTTGCCTTATATGCTTTTTCTGGTATGAAATTGTTATTATTGGAAAGTCTTTGCGGACAATTTGAGGCGCCGGTTCGGTGACCTTTGACCTTACAAATCCCGCAGTAGTTCCGATTTGGTGTAATTTTGCAGGTGTAACTCATGTGGCTGTTACCATATTTGTAACAAGATGGCTCATTTCTATAGGTCTTTCCTTGATGGCATTGCTGATAAGTAAAACAAGGAGAAGATCGTCCTCTACTTTGTGTCTTGTGAAACCTATTGTTAGTCCATTTGTTATGAGATAACTAACCAGTTCAGTTTTGTGTGTGTGTGTGTGAAAAGTTTTATTAAAAGGAGTGGGCCCTTGTCATTACGTATTCTTGTAATATTTGTTAACGGCTATATACTGTACAAAATGTACGTACATTTTATCTGAAGGACGTATTTTCATCAACACAGGTGTGGGACCTACTACGAGGGGGGATCAAATATAAACGGGATTTTTGTTCCTGAACATCAACAGTTGGTAGGACTGGCCGTGCGCTTCTGCTATGTTTAGGCGGGACCGCTGGGAGTGGAGAGAGCGTGCTGTTAGATATTTCCCGCCATTTCGTCAGTACCGCTCATGATGTAGGAGCCCTCCACTGCGCAACGCATAATTATAAAAATTTTTGCTCGTGAAGGAGTTACAGCGGCAGAAATTTGCCACAGATTGACTGCACAGTTCGGGGATCAAACATTGTCAAGGACGCGTGTGTATGTCTGGCATAAAAAGTTCAAGGAAGGACGAGAACGTGTTGAAAATCAGCAACACGATCGCCGTCCTCGGACCAGCATTACGGACGAAAACATTCGTGCGGTTAAAGGCATTATTGACGACGATCGACGAGTAACAGTATCAGAAATTGCAGAACAAGTCGGAATCAGCTATGGGAGTTGTCAAGCAATCATCACAAACGACCTACAGTTCCGTAAAGTGTGTTCCAGATGGGTCCCTCACCTTTTGACCGAAAATCAGAAGTTGAGACGTTTGGAGGTCTTCAGAGGCTTACAGCAAGGTTTGCGGAAGAAGGTGATTCATTTATTAGTCGGATCGTCACCGGCGACGAAACATGGGTTCACCACTACACTCCTGAATCCAAACAAGACAGTAAGGAGTGGCGGAGGAAAGGGGAGGCAGCACCAGTGAAAGCCAAGACTCAACTGTCAGCTGGCAAGGTTCTTGCAACCGTTTTTTTCGATCGGCGAGGCATTTTGCTGATCGATTTTTACATGAGCGACGCACAATAAATGCTGAATACTACTAGGAGCTGTTGAACAAGGCGAGAGTTGCATATCGGCGCAAAAGATGAGACCAATCGACTCGACAGATCATCCTCCTGCACGACAATGCGCGACCCCATACTGAAGCTCGAACTGTCTCGAAGCTACAGGAAATGCACTGGACTACACTTGAACATCCTCCTTACAGCCCGGTCTTATCGCCCTGCGATTTCCATTTGTTCGGACCGCTTAAAGAAGCTCTAGGAGGGCAACGATTTGCAGATGACGAGAGTGTGGAAGAGTTCGTGCGCAACTGGCTGGTGACACGACCCTGTTCTTTTTACGATGAGGGCATCAAAAAGCTGCCCATACGCTGGGACAAATGCATTTCCAAAGGAGGAAACTATGTGGAAAAATAAATTGTAATTGCCTTGTGGTATTCAATAACTGAATTTAAATAAAAAATAAAATCCCGTTTACATTTGATCCACCCTCGTAGAACACCATGATTTACAATTTTTCGAAAGTAACATGAAAGGTGAAACATTTATAAACAAATTTTGATGTACCTCATACAATGGTTGTCACTTTTCTTTTTCTCTAGGGATTTGAAAAGGCATTCTAAGTGGAGCGGAACGCTACATTTTCTTTTGCTTTAAGAAAGGTGATTAAACGCCAAAATAATACAGCAAAAATAGACAAAAAATCATCCCACTATCCCACATCTTAATTAAATGTGGCCTGTGGCATCTATGGACAAATATAGGAACCCGCAATCTATTATATTTGCTCTTGGTTCGATTAATATACTGTTCGCGTGTGCGTGTCAAGTCGGTTAAGTCAAGAAATGAGGAAACTGAGCTTGTACGTGAGCATGTTCTTATTTAGAAAAAAATATCCGTCTTTCTGTCTAATGGGCTATATTCAAATAAGATATGGCACTTTATGTTTCAGATCAACATTCAATAGCATTGTCATTGTGTATTTTAAAGTAGATTTTCTCAATTCGTACTTTTTTTTTACTTATCCGACTTTACACACGTTCTGAAACTACTTCAACTGTCAACTGGGATTATTTACTTCAACTAAACATTTCAAGGCTACTATTGGATCTAATATCTTAAAATTCAGCATGGCTGTTGAAAATATTATGAGAGTTTCGAAAACTTTATCTGAATTGACATTAAAGAATTTCTAACAAAGGAAGGGGCACTCAGATCACCTGGGAACACTACTTCAAATTTCGTACACAGGTAGGTCAGCCACAAACAGATCACCACACAAAAAATTAGCTGCCATTTTGAAGTGCAAGGCCTTTGAATAAAAGGGTAAAGTTTGGACGCGGTCTATCTTATACAGTGCTTGTCAAAGTTCCAGAACTGCTCAGTATCTCGGTTAGGATGCGTTTTTTGAGAACTTGATAGCGACTAAGGTTGCAGAGAATCAACAGAGCTATCGGATGGGCTAGCCCATCAAAATGTGTGGGTCCTTTGTAGGCCCATTTTTTAATTTTTTAAATAAGAATTTCGAAGTTTCTCTTGCAGATTCTGTATATACAGATAAAATAAATCAGAATATGTCTTGCTCAAAACTGTAGGTTGTGAGTCCTGGGCCCTACAGAGCCGGAAACGAGATCATAGTGAGAATTATTAAAAGTTCCGGAAGGGCTAAAGATATCAGTTAGAATGCGTTTTTTAAAAACTGAAAGAGACAAATATTTCCGAAAATCAACAGACATCTGACAGGTGGGTATCTCAAAATAGCCACTTCTCTGATTTTCTTGTAATTTCATAGAATCTATTAAAAATGGAGCAAAATGCTCGAGCTTGCTCTCTTTCTTAATACTCATCAAACTTTTCACTGTCAAACTTTTCCTATGGTGGCAGCACCATCCGTTTACTCCTTTGCTGTTGTTCCACAGTATTGGCGCAATGTCTGATTTGTTATCAATTACGTAGGGGGATACTAAAACTAGTGGATGCTGACAAGTTTCAGGTGAAAATACAAAGATCCCTGGTAGGGAAGATACTCGGAATCAATAATCGGGGATGAAATTCTCATGCACCAGGGAAAATCCCCGGTATCCCCACCGGCAAATCGAACACTGTATTGGCGTATATGGAAACTACTACGATTTGGTACAAAATCAGTTAAAAAAATTGCTTATTTTATTGCTTCTAAAAATATGTAGAATATGTTAGTATTGTCAAACAGTGCAAATGACTATCGGAGAGTATTTTATATTAATAACGGATTACGAATTATGAAGTTTGAATGAAAATAGTACGTGGTTAAACGTACACTCTACTATCGTGAGATAGATGTATTTCATAAAGAAACCTCCATGCAGAAGAAAACGCATTATAACCGAGATATTTAACATTTCCGGGAACTTCTAACCCTTGTCACCATTAATCTGCTTACCGGCCCTGTAGGACCCAGAACTCACACTCACAGTCTGCAGTTTTAAGCAGGACATATTCTGATTTAGTTTTTTTTTTGGAGATACAGAATCTACAATAAAAGATGGGTGTTCCCATTTAAAAAATCAAAGTTGGGCCCCATGGGGCCCAAACAGGGCTCCACACATTTTGATGGGCTAGCCCATCCGATAGCTCTGTTAATTCTCTGCAATCGTTGTCGCTTTCAAGTTTTCAAAAAACGCATTCTAACCGAGATACTGAGCAGTTCTAGAACTTTGACAAGCACTGTATAAGATAGACCGCGTCCAAACTTTACCCTTTTATTCAAAGGCTTCGTATGGCAGCTAATATTTTGTGTGGTAATCTGTTTGTGGCTGACCTACCTGTGTACGAAATTTGAAGTAGGGGTTCGAGGTGATTTGAGTGATCCTTTCCTTGTAAGTAAATTTAAAATTTACCTGATGTTGGCACAATGAATTTCCGAAACTGTGTCTATATCCCTCAATACCTGTAGTCTGCCAGATGGGAGTTATTTTGACTTAATCTAATTTGAAACACTAATAAAGGTACTTAGATAAGAAAATCAGTGGATATTTACATGCTACGGTTAAGAATTATAATAATACATCATATTTCCAACCTTTCGAATCGCTCTGAACATGACTATAGTCACATTTCAAGGCTGAAAATACTACAAATAGACGAGAGTTGGTCAGAACGGGATATCTAGTGCAAGATCTAAGATATCCAGCTTCCAAATGGCAAATCTTATTCAAAGTTGGGAAATGCTTCGACAATTCTTACAAAATATTTATCTTTATTTAATATCCTTTACAAACAGTTGCAAATATCCCGTTTTGGCAGACTGGTTGGCTAAAACAGGATAATCATAGAAATAGCATGTGTAACTGACGTATATTTTACAATGAGAAATATAGTATATAACCACAAAAGTAATAGTATATCACGAAAGAGAATAAAGAGAAAAAAATATAAGTTATAAAGATCTTATTAAAGATGTTCATACTAGTATTAATTTACTACTAATAATTTTGTACCGGCATGTTTTGTAAAAAAAATATTGCCAGCTATGTATTAACTTATTTGGGTTTAACTCAACTGCGTATGATGCTATCCCGTTTTGTATCATGGTATCCGAGTATACAGTGAAGATAACAATATGACATCTAAAAAAAAAATATATTGAAGATAGAATAGCAATCACGGAGTGAGTTCCTTGAATTAGAATGATCGGGGAAATTGACGTACTTGATCAAACTCAGAACAATTCAGTGTAAAACAATATTTTTTACTTTGCATTTTACAAAAATTGTGGTCGTCTCTTTGCACTACCCATATTTCACAATGTGAACAGTGACGTTGCTAGTTTTGATGTGTAGTTTGACGCAGAATGGACCATGTCTTTTGAGAATTAAAGGCGATATCCTGTTTTATCAGATCATCCCGTTTTATCCTACTCTCGCCGATGTCTGTACTTACTGTAACCATATTCTTCATTGTAGATATCTGGATGATCGATTATCACCTATACGTTCCCGGAAACAGATAATTCGGATGACGGACATCCGGAAGTTCCCATGGTAGAACAACAAATTAACAAGATTGAATAATTTAGGTAATGTCCTTTTGGAATATTTCGTTTAAATGTATCCGTGCAATTCGGATAATAGCTATCCGCTATATTTGAGTAACAGTTATACGGATTATTTGGATGACAGTTATCCGAATTTCGGATTACAGATGTCAGAACAATCTGGATTTACAATTCGCGATTAACGCTGATGATTAGTACGTGGATACTTCGGACATTTAGATTAATTGTTCTCTGCATGTTTTCTCTCTTGATAATGCGGGTGGCAAATAATCGGCATGGCAAATTATTTGGATAAAGAATATGTTAATGATTTGGAAGACACCTTATAAGATAATTACGATGCTAGGTATCTGCACTTTATGGATTGGAGATGTCCGAAGTCTCAAAATTCCGGATACCCCTCATACAAATAGCACGGATAATTAGCTTTATTTTCCGAATTGTCCTATGGTATCTACTAATTAAACCTTGGATAACTACATTCCAACATCCTCTCCCCTACTCATCCAGGCCTGATGCTGAGATGCTTAAAGGGCGTAAATAAATTAATTGAATTCAATTAAAGTTTATAGAGAGTTTTCCTAAACCTCTACTGTCTACTCTATATCTCTACTTTGATGTTTACTGTCAGCAGCTTGAACGCCAACAGACTGTATTGTTGGAGAAACACCCTGCTCTGGTTAATCGCAAGGGTGTGCTCACCCACAGTGATAAAACGCGCCCATGCACGGCAAGAAGGACCTGTGGTAGGATCGAGGAGTTTTCACCGGATCTTACACCAACAGTCTACTGTCTTTTTCGCAGCCTGGAAAACCACCTTTCCGAAAAAAAACCCTGCAAAATGAGGATGACGTGCAACGAACAGTGACACAGTTCTTTGCCTCCAACACCGGTGACTTCTTTCAGCGGGGGATTCAACAACTGTTGGAGGAGTGGCAGAGCATTGTAGAGTCCGATGGAAACTATTTTCCTGACTAACGGTAGTGTTTCAAGTAAGTTATCGTTCTTTTTTTCACGGTGCAAAAATACGACATTACTTATGGGTTAAGTTGATAGATAATAAAGTAGATAGAGAAGCAACATCTCTCTCTCTCATTCCTCTACTTATTAAAATTTGCTGTAAGAATTACTCTTCTGAATTTACAGTTTCTTTCTTGTTCAAATACCAACCGATCTTTCCGCTTTCCACAAAATTTTCTAAAATACTTTCTTACTACATACCTACCGGTTACTGCCAAAATAGCAAAAGATTGCCATAATCTTTTTAAATGACCCCTAATACGCTTTGTCCCGTTCTAATTTCACTCGACCGTCTGTAACACAGGCAGACTAGTACCTCAACTAAAGGAGAGAGAGAAAGAAACTGATTTCAGTTTTTGAATTCAGTGACCTCGACTCATATTTGTTTCATTATACGCACTTCACTATATTGTTTGTGAATGGGTTGGCCTTAAATTTAAATTTTCCTACGTTCCTGCCACCTGTTGTTATGGAGAAACACTTGCTGATCTTGCTGCTGTAGTTTGGAATCGTGAGCGAAAAGTAAATGTCAAAGGACCGCAGGGCCACTAGACGGGACTTCTAGCTCATAAGAGCTACTTTCGTCCTTTGAAATAATAATAATAAAAAAAACTATATTTGACTGTATATTATTTGGATAGGAATCGGATTAAGCACAAGGGCACAAATCCCGCAGGAAGCAAACATCCAGGAAATCCGCGCAGGCAAGGGAAAATAATATCCTCCGTTGATGTTATATGTCCATGTTGGTCTGGACTGGAAGTGGACGACTGTTTCAAGTATATTACTTCTATTAGAATCTGCCCAGAATCTCAAGACTGGTGATAGGATAATTGGTTGGGTTAGCCTGCAGGAAGCAGGGAATGTGTTCTTATTATGAGTGTGCAAGTTCCATCTCCTAAATTCAGTCTTGTAGTATGCTACATAACGTCGCATCCGTAGAGAATATGTTATGTTATTAAGATGTTTATTCATAGATTGTGGCTGTGATTACTGGTTTTAGTATGAAAGTAGTTCTTGATATGTTATATTATGTTTGATAATTCTGTGGTTCATTTGAATGGGTAGATTGTTTCGTACAAACTTTTTGGTTTTAGCTACTTCAATGTATTTCTTACGTCTTTCTTTCATATGTGTATCTATAGCAACTATAGGTATTTTTCTGTACAGTTCCAATTTGTTTTCAACCCACATCTTTTCCATGTATCGGATTCAAAATCTTTCGAATTTTTCAGTCTTTTCCGTACATATATTAGTGTGAAATAGCTCGTGTCCATATTGGCCTGAGGATAGGTAGATATAATCTCATTTGGTTGATAGTGAAAGTGTTGATCGGAAATATGTTTTGAGTAAAGAATGTGCTTTAAGACCAGTAGAATGTCTATCTATTATGTAAGCTTTGAACGTTAATCTTTGGTCGAACATTACACCTAAATATTTTGCAGTTGTTTTTGGTTTAACTTTTGTGTTTTTAATTATAATAAATTTCTCTTTTGTCTTTTCGAGCTTCTGGGCCAGATGGATAGTAAACGATAAATTGTGTTTTGTTTTGATTGAGTTGTAGTTTCCAGATTTGGCACCATTTGACAAATTTATCTGTTATTGATTGTAAATTTTTAATAGCGACTTCAGTGTTTCGTGCGCTTGTCTAGTATGCAGTATCATCTGCAAACAGACCTAACTTTGTTTGTAATTGACTTGGTTGAGGTGTGTCATTAGGTAAAGCATTCGGCTCAGGGCCGCGCCTTGAGGGACTCCACGCTGAATGCTAATGCTGTCAGAGAGCATATTCCCTGATCTGACCTGAGTGGTTCTGTCTGTTATTTATTTATTAACAAGAACCCAGATACAGCACTAATGACCATTTTACACTGAGTTGTCAAACAATAAAGACAAACAATCAATACAAAAAGGGTAAAAAATGAACAAATTAGTTAACAGAAAAAAATATCAAGAAATAAAGAAAAACAAAATCATTACCTCAACTTAAATCTGATATCGATACCAGTTTTTTCAGAAAATGGTTATATGGTAAAGCCAAATCAAGATAATTGGGGGGTAAGTAAAGATGCCCGGCCCGCAGGGCCCAAGGCTGGACTTCTGGCCATTTTAGGCCCCTTTCGTCCTATGTAAATTAAAATAATTAGGAATTAAAATGTTCAGACTGAATGGATCCCGCACCAGAGCAACAAACCCGAACCAAACACGCAGCCAGGAAACCCACCCCAGGCAAAATCTTCAATGCAGAATTGCTATCTTATTTGCCTTTCATAATTGCTAATTTGACTTGTCTGAAAGTGGACAAGATTCGTTCACAAGCTTAAATTGCACAGGAAAGATATTCTTTTGCTAAATTTCTTTTATTTTTTTTTAATATATTAAATATTTTGACAGTAAGATATAATGTAATAGGAATTGTTTTTAAGGTATGTTACATCTTTAGCAGAAATAATTGAGTGAATAAATAATTAAATAATTACCCCTACATTTATTTTGCACGTTTTTCTACTTACATTTTCTTTAAATATTCTCTCCAAATATTTTTATTTACAACAATCCATATTATATTTATAAATTTTACGTAGAATTGTATTGAAACAAAATCTAAAAAAAGAACATCTTTAAAGCAGGAAAATCTCGTCTAATGCCTTCCCAGGAGGCAACGTACCAAGAACAGAAGATATATTCCCTCGCTGAATTGCGATACTGAGGCGCTGGATTAGGAAGGTGGTCGAGCGAGCATCACCTGAAACGATCTGTATTCGCCGACCAACTTCTTTAATAAAATTAAGGCCTGCCGTGCTCCAAGTACCACTTGACTCAATTGCGACCGCAACAAAAATATACTGTGCAAGTAGATTGGAATATTTTCGATTTTTATCGGCCTCTCTACGAATAGCAGCACCACCCGCTTTCAAGGAAGAATAAGTAACATTTGAAATGGCGAATGTATCAGCGCAGGTGAAATCCCATAATAGAGGTCTTCCTCTTTTCCATGGAACTAGTGTCATTCCATCAGGTCTCTTACCGTCGGAGCGGCTACAGCCAGATGGTTCTCGTACCGATGGTACATTAGCAGAAACTAGAGCTCTGAGGATAACATCATTGACACTAGAATGACGCATGTGTCTACCAGCACTCCTGATACAGGAGAGACCGTGAAGGCCCCGTTGATCCACGGATGCTCCACAGGCCGGACAACGATGAGGTACACAGACGTCTGCTCCTAAACGTAAGGCAACAGCAACCCGGAAGCTTTCATTCGAAAGATGTAGGCCAAGAGGAGGAGAAGGCAAAGCTTGGAGCCAAGCACCGGACTCAGGTGAATACGCTGCTAGTAGCCTGGCTTTATCTTCAAGACAAGTAGCGGATTGTAGTAACTGTGATTGTGTACGTTTGATGATAGGATCGTCCCAAGAAGACTGAGAGCTATTGGCATCCAAAAGAGGAGAACTTGATCCACTTAACGTAGACCATTTTGCTGAACAATCTTGAATAGAGGCGTCCGGGTCGAGGCAAAGGCCCAGTGGAAGGATCGACTCAACGAGATGACGAGAACCATGGAAAGACGCTAAAAAGGACGGAATCGCCAAATCCATGGCCCGACGAATGCCAAGTCCACCTGACCGAACGGGTAGGGTAGCCTGTAACCAAGCCTTGCCACTCAAAGAACAATTAAGGATCGATTCGAGGCCTGCCTGTAAAACACAATCGTAACTCTGTAATAAGGACTCTTCCCGCCAAGAAGGAGAACAACGTAAAAAGTACATTAATCGGGGGATGGAAAAGGAAGCACGAAGTAG
>JAGDQP010001268.1:68692-85329 GCA_022664845.1 Lepisma saccharinum | reverse complement strand
GAAATCGAAGATAAGCGGGAAAAGAAAAATTCAAGCTTAGAAATCTTCTCAATCAGTAGACTGCGTAGGGCCTCGGTAGAGATGGCGGAGCCAAGTAGATATGCTGAATCAGAAGTCATAAGTCGTATTCCAGGAGCCAAGTCCATGAATCTCGAATAAAGAGCATCGTTCTGGTCTTGCGGAACATTTAGAAAACTAACTTCACACTTCGAAAAATTCAGATGTAAGCCAATTTCTGAAGATGCATCCCGAATGTTATGTAAGGTAGAAAGAACTAGGTCTGGATCGTCCGCGAAAGTGCCATCATCTAAATACCATAAGTTTAATTCGGTTGTTATAGAATTGACAATAGATTGTAGTGTAATTGCAAAAAGAGCAGGACCGAGGGGATCACCCTGTTGGACTCCACGTTGAGATAAAATGATGTCATCACCCAGAAAGAGATCACTAGGTTGAGAATAACACTGAAAAACATAATGATAAATCAACGGGAAATCTTTTTGAATCACCTTTAACATGGCATCGCGATTTAATTCGTTGAAGGCATTGCGAAAATCAAGCTTTACAACGGCTTTTGGACGAGGATGATGAGATGAAAAGTAAATACGAGCGGCATGAACAGCAACCTCGGCACCGTAAGGAACACATACTCCTAATTGGTGAGGAGATAGAAAAGTATTAACGGAATCACGAAGTCGAAAACATATAATTTTTGCTGTCAAACGACGCCACACATTACCGATCGCAATGGGGCGAATTCCTCCACACTTCTTTCTTAAGGCGATCAAGGTGGCGCCAAAGAAAATCGGACGAACATCCATAGGTACTTCCCCAGAAGAGATAATAGAAATAAAATCGCATAAAGAAGTAATGAGTTGATCTTTTAAGACAACATCATTACACATCAAAAGATCTTTAACAATCGAAGGACGAAGACCATCCAATCCACCTGCGGATCCAGAAGGGAAAGAGTTTATAGCTTTTAAGAGTTCGGAGGCAGACACTCGAGACATTATGGAAGCAGAAGGAGGAGGATCCGGCAAAATGAAAGAATTAGATGGAGGTGGATGTTTTTTCTTTAAATCTTTCAAGATATTGGCGTCTGGTGTAACTACTATGTCGTCGGAGGTAAGTAAGCGAACCGCACCACGAATATCTCCATCAACAATCTTGTTTTCAACCATCTTGAAGTTGAAGGAATCAGTAGATGAGCTCGTTTTCCGTCGTTTCGTTGAAGGGCAAGGAATTGCATCACGATGATTGTCGAGCCAACAACGAACTCCTTGCTTAACCCAAGTAGTGAGATTAGTCACATGATCAGACTGTTGCGGTACCCGCAGAACAGCATAAGGAAACAGGATAATTAAATTAAATATCTTCTGTTGAATTACACTCTATAACCAATGAATAAGATGGAAACTATCAACTCATCAAGGTAGTTTGAAATCCATACAATCAAGATAGTGCATCTTGTAGGTTTCATCTACGACATGCGTAGAATATAGTTTGTTATAATTGCAAACAGCCAAAAGAAGTTAAAGTGAAAACCTTGTTATCAGAGTGTATAATAAATATTTACATGCAATCCATTCCAGTTTAAAATTTTTCTTTTTCGAGCACTGAATGTGCTCCTCTCACTTACAATGCTATATACTGCCATCTATTTACTATTAACTAAACATGTCATTCGGATGCAATCAGATAGGATGGTTACTGGAGACGTTTTAAGATATCCTATTTCTAAGATTTAATTGTGCGTTTGCCTGTTTCAGTGACAGAGAGCTATGGGGTTGATTTGTTTTAGGGCAAGTCAATTTTTGCTTTCATGGACTAATATCAAGAGATTAGTGACGCCATACTGAAGTATACTTCGACTTTGTTTTCAGCACAGACTGAACCCCGCGGCCCAGAAGAACCAAGGATCAGTGGACTACTGTGAAGGGACGCGGTTTCAAGTCTTGATGCTGGGCACTTTAACTGAGATTTTTTAAGCTTTGCCTTAGTTACCGAACAACTAGATAGTACCTTAAAAAGACTATAACTTTCTTAATGTTTTTCCTCTAGCAGTGCTCACTGAAGAACATCATCTCTGAGACTTCAGACTGTTTTTGTGATTAAATTATGTTTTCGATGGATATTCACAGTTTTCAGTATCTCTCAAAAAAACAAAAATTCCCATGGGTCATCGATTAAACTCAACTAAACTGCAGTAAAGTGGACAGTCTACAGTTTTGTCTTTTTTATTATCTTTGGTTTTTAATCGATCATTCCAGACATTTAATATTTAGTTCGTATTTTGTTTCAGTTCAAGAAATCTTGTTTGTGACAGTGTTGCCGACTTCAATTCTAGCAGAAATACAAATCAGAGGAAATACGTTTGCTAGTCTAAGCGCAAATACGCTTCTATGAATGGAAAGATCACTAATGCACCATAAGGATATAGATATGATCGCTGGAGACATATGTAAAGTATGTACCGTAGGTATTTACGTTATATTTCTTAATGGATTACTCATGGTTTGGACCTACGTACGCTAAGATTAATAAACATATCCATTGTTTCACATATGAGAAATATTGAAATTATTTTACTGTCCTTCTTGGCTGTAAGAAATACTCGTATCTTTTGTATAGGCATATCTCGGCTTGACTTTAACTGGCGCAGTATTGGAGATCATGAGTAATCAAATGCAAGCGACTTTTGAGCGTTACGATCCTGATACCATGGAGATAGGAGTGTATCTCGAACAGTTTCCTGCATTTTGTGAAATGTGGAGTGTGCCTACTGAAAAGAAAACAATGTTATTTGTTTCCTCCATTGGTCATACTTTATACAGCTTATACATGTAGATTTTTGTGGGTTGTGGAGTAATAGTATGAAGTTTGAAGTTTCTGAATAGAGAGAAAAAAGATGAGATAGTTGTGTGGATTCATTGACTGGAGTGGCACACATGTTGCCTGGAGAAACAGAAAGTAGTGTTTCCTATCAGATGAGACTTGGAATTATTTTGATCTCTCTCGTAATAATGTTGTCTTGTCTCGTATTTCGCCTCGAAAAGATGTACTTGTTCCGTCTCGGTGAACTCTACTCCGTCTCGTGTCATCTCTTTTTTTGAGACGAGATGATACGCTGGAAATATCTCATCCTAGAATGCATCAAAGTCAGTGATTTTTTTTTGGGGGGGGGGTGATGTTTATATTCTCAAAAAGTAATAAAAATATTTTAATAAGTTTGCATACAAAAAGAAAATAGGATACTAGAGATTTAAAATAAGATAGACTGTTTCCTTGCGTCTCGTGAAAATGTTGTCTCGTCTCGAAAAAATGTGTTTGTTCCGTCTTATCTCGGAGAGTTCTGTCCCTTCTTGTATCTCGTCTGGTATTGGAGACAAGACGAGACGTGACACGTGAAATATATCTCATCAAGTTTACAATTTTAAACAAAACTAAGACATGCATTACTAAATAGAGTTCTGCCCTTCACGTTTTAATTTCCGGCGCGCTACGGCCTGACTTCAGTACAACATTTATAACTCTCAATGAAGATGATATCTTAAACGACTTTAATTAGCTGGGATGAGGAAATACAAATTTCTTCACATTTTAGGGAACTCCATGTCCTGCCCTGGAGGACTTTTATCTTTATTTTCACAGGTCCTCTACTGGATGGCTTTACTACTAGACATTTGACATAATAACAAACGCCATGCGCGTTGTTGATTTTCGTGTGTCGCTTTAACTCAAGTTGTGTTTGAGATAATAGTGAAGTGAGTGCAATTATTATTCTTAGTGTATTGCATGTCCGATTTTTAAAACATTTGGAGTTGGCAACCCTATACGGATGCGCATTGTCATGATCAAAGAAACCTCATCTCAACTGACCAATGCTGGTCGCTCTATGCACAAATTATCAACGTTGGAAACATGGTGAATATTATCACGTAACAAGTGTGATGCGGGTCAAGTTGACCCTCGCGTAAAAAGTGTATTTTCATCAACTTGGTTTAAACATTGATTATCAATATTACGTTTATTTTAATTTGATTTGTTTCTAATCATTTTAACCTTAAATAATGATAAACAACAAATTATAAGCTACAAAATTATTTAAAGAAAAAGTATAGAAATATCGTCCTTGGCCTGGCACTATTTTCTCGTTTTTGCGAAGAAGCACATCATCAAACATTTCGTCAGAAAATATGAATAGCTCATATCACCGTTATCCTCATTTCTACCTTGCATATGTCTTACAACTTGTGTGCATGCACGGGAATATTAGGTCTCTGATATGGATTCGCTGAACATCTGAATGCCTTTCATAGTTTTTTTTTGTCACCGTCACTATTTTTTTATCTGATTAACCACTTTCCGCTAGCTCACTGTTCCCTCACTTTCTTCTACTAACTACTCGAAATCAGATATCATCTTGAAGACTCTCTTATTACGCATTTATTTACCTTAAATATATTTTGTGCCTCGATTTAGTTTCCTGTTACACAAGTTTGTTATAGCGGTCTAGTTGACTAGGGGTGTGTGGCCTGTGAGCGAAGGGCTGTGATTGGTTTAAATTTGTTTAGTTTTGGAAAGTAAACGAATTCAGGCATGTGATTGGCGTATGACGTACAACTTGGCCTTCTGGTGCTCTTGATGAACGGTTAGTGTATATTAGTGTTTCGTCTGAGGAAGATGTTAGAACATTGAAACTGTAACGCTTGCGGTGCCTTTTTACAATAAAATTACGTGTAATTACCTTGTCAGCCTGATTTAATTAATTGCATATATGTCAGTGAAATTGAACTGACATCTCATCACAGAAATGAACAGTTAGGTACTTTTACGAAAACTTACTGGCAGTAATATACCACGTGTGTAAATATGAAACCGGAATTTGTGCATAGACGGCGTTAGCTGTCACTGTGGTTACCGTAAAACTGCGTCCTTGGCGCCACTTGCTTGTTTTGACTGCTGATAACGATTTGCAACTCACAACCAGACAAGTTTCATGTCATAGTATAGTATTTAATATCGTTGAACATGGCGCAATTTGTACCTACAAACTACGATGTGCGGACAGCATTGACTTTTTGTTACCATTTGAAGAAAACTGCTGCAGAATCGCATCGCATGCTTGTCGAAGCTTACGGTGATCATGCACTTGGTAAGTCACAGTGCTATGTGTGGTTTATAAAATTTAAAAGTGGCGATTTTGACGTGAGAAACAAAGAACGTGGAAGACCACCGAAAAAGTTTGCAGACAGCGAATTGCAAGCTTTGTTGGATGAGGATGACGCTCAAATGCAACAACAACTCGCGTCAATTAAATGTGACACGAGAAGCAGTTTCCATACGTTTAAAAGCCATGGGCAAGATTCAGAACGTAGGAAAATGGGTTCCACATGCATTGACTGAACGACAGCAGGAAAACCGAAAAACCACTTGCGAAATTCTGCTCGCCAGGTACAAAAGGAAATAATTTCTCCATCGAATTGTGATTGGTGACGAAAAGTGGATCTAATTCGAGAATCCTAAGCGTAAAAGATCATGGGTAACTAACTCCAGAAGAACCGGCGACATAGACTGCAAGACCAAATCGCTATGGACGAAAGACAATGATTTGTGTTTGGTGGGATCAGAAGGGAGTGATCTATTATGAACTGCTGAAACCTGGCGAAACCGTTAATACCCAACGTTACCGACAACAAATGATCGATTTGCATCAAGCTTTGTGTGAAAGACGACCAGAATATGACCAAAGACAACATAAAGTGATTGTTCTTCACGATAATGCACCCTCCCACACAGCAAAACCGGTCAAGGAAACGATTGCGACGTTTGCCTGGGAAATCCTTCCGCATGCGGCTTACTCACCAGACTTGGCGCATTCCGATTTTCACTTATTTGCATCTATGGGACACGCACTTGCTGACCAGGGCTTCACATCTTACGAAAATGGTTTGGTGACTGGTTTGCAGCACAAGAGACAGTTTTTTTGATCTGGCATCCACACATCGCCGGAACGATGGCATAAATGTATCGCTAGCGATGGCCAGTACTTCAAATAAAATAGTGCTTAGCATTGTCATCCAATCACTATGTCTTTTCTGTACATAAATTCCGGTTTCATATTTACGCACATGGTACGTAGCGTAACTAGTGAGGTGTGGGTCAAAATGACCAAGCTAGTTATGAAAACAAATCCTTACAACGTAGAAACCGACTGAATATTGGCTTGCAATAGGGACTTAGATAGCTACTCAGAACTAGAGCCACCTTGCGTGGAAAATAAAAACTACAGAACAAGAAGTCTCACCATAACGGCATTTGTGGCAACGGTGGCACTGTAGTAGAAACATCTGACACTTGGGGTCGTAGGTCCGATCCCAGCTCATGCCATGTGGGCTTCGTGTGGACAAACATCGCGTGCGTGGGTTCAGTGCCGGATCTAAGCGGGGCGAGAGGAGGCACGTTTGGGGGTCGGCAAAGAGCTAAAAATAAAAAAAAATAAAAGCTCCTAAAAAGGAAGTAAAATCGCCTATTAAATTGAAATTGACCAAAACGTGTTCAAAATTTCAATACTGGAGCGCTAAGGCATTTTTTGTTATTCCATACGACCTACCTTCATCTCTAAAATTCAAAATCGCCATTCAAGTCAGATAGGCAGGCCTATTGCCTTACTGGAGTTAGTATAATAGCGATGTCACGACAGGCTCCAGAGAAGATAACAAAAGTACATTACGTGATGGCATACAATATTGTGGCCGTCCCGTCGTCAGTCGGTCGTGTCGTTTGGCTAAAAAAGGACGGAAAGGGCGGCAAAATTTAACTTTACTCCCCGTAGGAAAATTTCTTGATCCGCCACTGCGTGGGTTTCTCGGACTTCTTCCATTTCCTTCCCCCTCCTCCATTCCATCATTGTTCCCATCATCATCTATCCATACGTACTGAGCCAAAGTTGCCTAAAGGACTTAAAATAAATTTTAACTTGACAACGAAATTTTGATCTGTGTAACAGCCTGGTTGCTGTTCCATTTTTATATTTATTTTCTCCCCCTTTTATTTTTTTTTTAGTCTCCGTTTTGTTTCCTTTCTGTGTGTTCTCTTTAGCTCATTCTCTTTGGTTGGTTTTAGACTCTTTGAGCGTGTTTCGTTTTGATTTCTGCTTTGGATTTTTATCGCTATCCATCCAGGTTTTCGCTAGTCGCGCAGCAATGACTTGGATCTAACGCTTGTCTTTGATTTGACCCTAGTCAATGCTTCGTGACTTGTTTTTTGCTGATTGGTGTGAATCAGCCTTCTTCTCCGTTTGCTGGGAGAACTGCTCTCCCACGCCATGTTAGTTTAGTTCCAATTTTAATGACGAGACGAATGGACGTATGGGCTTTCCGTCATCTGTACTTCCTGAGCCCTGTCTACGAGAGGTAGATATAAACACCAAATTTTGTATAATTTCTGATTTCGGCTGATTTCGTCCATTCCGGTAAATTATATTATTCGTATCAAGAAGAATTGTAACCGATACAAGAGCTACCGAGATTTTTCAGCATCGTTATTTCGACATTTTTACTTCAGTAAAATTTAATATTTTGTTTTGAGATTATTTATCAAAATGTACAATATGTTCTAAATTTCAGTATGGGGCCGCTATTAACCGAATTCTTACATTACAAGTACCGGATCGTTAGATTTCAATAATCATATGCCAATTTCTCGTCTCCAGTTTCCAAGTCCATTCGAAATTCCCGGTTAGCCATGTTTGACAGCTACCGGATACTTTAATTACTTAATCAAAGTAGCAACATGTCTGTTCGACTATTTTTGCGTACCGTTTTGATGTTAACAGTAAATTTTATCTTACTCGACATGGTTCGATAATTTTGGTTTCAACTCCAGCCACTATTCTCCGATGAAAAAGTCATATTTTATAATATTATTTTGTATTTTCAAGATTTATTCAGAACTTCTTTTGTATAAGGTAGTAATCATCTGTAATGACGTCACTCAATTAATAGAACTAAATTGATTCTTTCTTTACCATGTATTTTGGACTAAAACTTCTTTCGTGTAAGTAATACTGTAACAAAACTTTTCTAAATTGTATAACAATGTTTCGGGAATAATTTGTGAAAATATCAACAAAATTTATTAATTATTATAGAAATTATGGACATTTATATATGACTACGTAACTTTCAGTTCTGCTTAATTAATTCAATGTATACCAGCGATTCAAATTTGTTTGTTTCTACAACTCAACAGTAATTCTGTTCAGATTCTTATGAAACTATCATAGCCGAAACGTGCAATATGTAAATTCAAAGTAATAAATTGGAATTCTGAAATGTTTATATTTCCTCGAAAAATCTTGTGTTTATGTTCAGTGAACGTAGTATAGAAACCTCTCAGTTAACCAGGTACGATCCAAGGCATTAGTTGATAATCCTCATGCAGTGTTTAGTAATATTTATAATGTGCAGTGAGTTATTTAATGTTTGACTTGATATTTATTGGAAATTAGCTGCTAATCGTTACGTGAAGTTGACACCAATTGATACTAATTATTTCTGTGTTTCGGTAAACCTATCGTATTGAGTGATGTGATTTTAATTAGATTAGATCGGTTCATAAATCCGTAGACCAGTGGTAGGATTCTTTCGCCAGCTGAGAAGTGATGACTTGGGAAAGGAACTATATATTGAATTTCTGGTTATTTCCGCGTCGACATATGAAGTGACTCCAGCATGTGATTTGTGTGAATAAATATTATTTGCATTTGTGCGTTATGACACTACGTTTGGATTGAGTTGCGACCGTCATTCGTCTTTATTTCAGGAATTGCGATTCCAGACTACAGGTGTGGGCCCTACTAAGGTAAAGGTAAGACATGGTCTTTTGCCACCCTGTAGACTTCGAAGTGAGTAAAGACACAGTATGAGTCGTTATGCGTATCATCGTTTGAGGTTATTTCCCAAGTAAAGATTCACGTTCTTTCTTAATCTGTCGCTAATCTGAACCAGCTGGTACTTCAGAGTATGAACTGACGATCTAATTAAAAGATTGGAGGTGTCGCCTTACCGGTATTTCCTCACTCGATCAAAATTATTTTTTTTACAGCGATCACAAGGATCTGGAATCCTCTTTCCCAGCTATTCTTAAATCTGGAAGGCATTTCTGAGCCGCTCGTCTGGGGTGTAGAAAATGTTTGGAGCTAGAGGTTAGGTTAGATGCGTTGCGTGGGTACTCTAGGCTCCTGGCGACCCTATTTGTCTGTGTGATCCTCTTTTGGGATCTTAGGTTGGGAACGTTACATCTGCACCACATAAGTGGGTTAATGTAGTTTTTAACCAGTGGTGAAGTTGTGCTGGAATGCACCGGAACGGAGTTCCAGCATAATTAAAATCTAGCCTCTGGCATAAATTCACGAACTTACAGACACATTCATCCCGAAAGTGTTTTCGAACTATATTTGGTCAATACGTTTAATTTGCACTGTTATTAGCATAATGACTTTGTATGAGTGATTATGCAAACCCCCTTCTTATAAGGAGTGTCACACCCCAATTCCCTAGAGCACTCCCTAAACTTTAAAATATTGACGATAAAAAATTGATGGAAATCATGCAAAATTCCACTTACACCCTTCCAATTTCGGCTTTAGACCCCGAAACTGAAAACCCTGTCGGAATCCCTTTCTTGTATTCATGTCGTGATAATTTATGATATATTAATTATATATATCATATATGTTTATTAAAATTAATTTTAATGTTATATGTTTATTAATTTTCTAATTGTTACGAGTGTTTTAGCCAGTGTTATGACGGTCTTAAATCACATCATTTCTGTCGTATTTCCATTAAATGCATTTATAAATTTGTGGGTTTATAATTTCACAGATCCGCCTCAAATATTTTTGCAACTTTTGCACTGTTTGTAACGAAGTATAATGAAATAGTTACATTTCACTAAATAATCGTACTTCCAGTTATACCCAACCTAATGCATCTAATCTTTGAATATGCATTAGAGTTGCAACTAAGTTTCTAAGTTTGATTCCGATTCAACACAGATCTGAAATATTTTTGTTTTTGCCTGGCTTTTGTCTTTCTATAGATACTGTAACTCAAGGTACATCAACTTTTATGAGGTAGCTCGTTAGCTGCCATGTGGGGTCCGATCGGACCCACAAGGGTGGTCTAAAAAAGAGTCCTCATAGGTCCGATCGGACCCACAATTTCTAATTCGTCGAGTTGTCGTTAGAGTACTTGTATTGTCAAGTGCTACCTCTAATGTTGATGAACCGTAGTGTTTGCATCACACACAATATAGGAGAGATGTATGCTGTAGGTTTTGTTGTCGGGTGTTGCAGGTTAACGCCGCTAGAGGCGCTGAATATCGAGTAATATTTTTTTGCTATTTTTGTAGGGCCGATTGGATCTACGTGCAGGTTTTTTAATTACATATTGAAAGTTTAATAATTCATTAATTATTTATTCTAATTTATTTGGAAGAAAATAAAGTAAATGCAAAAACAAGGTGCAAGTTTTAGTTATTCACTGATAAGATACATACTCAGACGAACTGGAAGTTCATTTTTAGAACGAAATATTGTACAAAGAAAACATCGAAATCTTCACACAACTTTGTACAGTCTAACCTTAGTTGCGTTCAATACACCAACAATCAACACGCCGACACTCAAAATACAGACAACGAAAGAGTGACACGTGAAACGTTTAGGTTATGTAAGATTAGGTGAGGTAATGTTTGCTTCGACTCGCTTAGAAATATGATTTTCACTATGTCAGTGCTTTGAGCTTTGGCGTTTGGTTGTCTGTTTTTGAGTGTCGCTGTTTTGATTTTTGATGTTGTACATCCGTCTCAATTTTATTTATGGGTTTCTTTGAAACATTTTTTACACAGATAGGGCTCGTTTGGACATTGAGCACAATATGTTGTGGCCTTTGCCAGGTTTCTTGCTCTTTTACTTCCTGCTTCTTTCGCTGTTTTGTTATAGCACCGTTTACAGATTTTTCTTACTCTTCGTCGTTTTTTCCCTACACCAACAAATTGATTAGATTCTGTCAGATAATGATGACCTCTTGTCTTCACTTCAGGCACTGTGCCGTCCTCTACACCCATAAAATGCACGGCCACACTCTCTCTAAATTCTGTGATTGACATTCCCTTTCCTGCAACTGTATTATGTACGCAAGCCAGGAATTTACAACACATGTTCCTAGAATAAATCCTCTGCAACCTTGTGATACCACCTTATTGTTTTCCGAACAGCTGTATTGTAAGAAGACAATTGATCTGCAATATCTATTCCCATTTTCGATTTGTTGTAATCCATAACAACAACTGGTTTCAAAATTGGCTTCTTTTTTGTATCATTCTGTACATCTACTTAGAAATCGACAGGATGTTTAATTGATAGCATACCTCACGCCTATCTACCCACTTCGTTACCACCTCACGTCTTTGTTTTCAAGAGCAATCATTTCACTTCGTGGTAGTTTTTGAGAAATTTCATCAGGCAATTCTTTCCGATTTTTCCGCAAAGTCTCGACCAAATGCGTTTCTCTTGAGAGTAATGCATTCGCTAACTCCATTGAAGTGTAATAGTTGTCCACGTAGACCGTGCGTCCTGAATCTAGATCTTGTTCTAAAAGTTCAATCACAACAGATGAAGCAAGAGATAAACCAGCTGAGATATTTGTTCCCCTCCCAGAATACACTTTCACTGCATATGTATACCCCTTCGAGTCACACTTCTTAAAAACTTGTATTCCATATTTGTGAGCTTTGTTTGGTAAATACTGTCGGAAAAGGAGCCTGCCCCTGAAAGGCACCATGCTTTCATCAATAACAACGTTTTCCTCTGCAGTTTTTAGGTTCTGGAATAGTTCGTTAAGTTTTGTAACCAGTGGAGCAATTTTGGCAAGGCGGAAATCCTGCCCGGGGTTTTCATTGTCACTCTAAAGTGCCAGAAGCGAAGTAATAGTTGAAATCGATTTCTACTCATGACTTTGGGGGCAACACTGTTTTTGTAAAGTACTTTTCTTGACCAGTAATCACTGATTCTAGGATAGGATACTAGTCCCATATACATTAATATTCCCCAAAACTTTTTTATTTCTTGGAGATTTGTTGGGGTCCAGTTTTTTAGCCTACTGCTGCGCTGTAAGCGGTGACGTCGCATTGTCTGTTCCGCATTACGGTTTGTTTCTTCCACCATTAGATCAATGGGCTCATTAGTCAGGAATTGTCCGTAGAAATCACTTGGAGTGGCATTTGAAGGCAACTGTAAATTCTATTGTGGATTTTGTGAGAACAGAAATTGCTTGTGTAAGCCTTGATACACGAACCAATTACTAGTTCCAGGATTGTCAACATCAGCCACATCACTGACATCACTCACCACCGACGTATTTTCAAAACTTTTATCTGACACAGTACTAAGCAAAGTATCTGAATCACTGCCTGGTGTTGTCATTTTCTGAATTGTCAGAAAGATCTATATCACCAAGACTATCATTACTAATGAGATCAAGTTCTGCGCATATTTCTTCGTCTTCCATTCCACAAATACACAACTTACTGGCACTAAGAACAAAAGGAATGTATCCACACTTCTCATACACAGCTACTTTGCACGTATAGTAACAAACAAACGAAAATGAAACAGTTGCCAGGTAAACTGTAATTTACCCCGTTGCCGGTAAACGAAAAATACACACGTAGATCCGATCGGACCCCCAACTTTAATGCGCGCGGATTCCATACCTTGCTTTAGATTATGTTTCAGCATTAATATTACGTTAAATAAAATGTGAACAAAGCAAGAATAAAGTAAGGAAGTGCGTTTGGCACTCTACCGGATAACAACAAAATTCACCCCTGGCAGCTCACTCATAGGGTAAATGAAACAAATATGTATAACCTTGAATGCACACGAATGGTTTCAATAAAACATATCCATATTATGGACAGACAAAATCATTCTCCCGTTTTAGAATTTCATAATTCTTTTTCCTTATCTACAAAGCATGAAAGCTCCGCCCTCTGTTGAGTAAGCAATTCTTTAATGTTATCCAAGAAGGTACCAGTGTTTATTTGTTTACATTACTTTGACTTGATTTACGACCTAAACATGCCACAAATTTGAGAAATGACATTCCTCGGCGAGCATTGTTCTGGAGTAGAGATGGTTAGCACCAATGACCTCTATCAGAAAATGATACTGGACTGACTGCTTTCATGAATATTAAGCCAAGGAGCGTTCAGCACATTTAATCTCGTTTGTCCACTCCCAGTCTAAACCAATATGAACCAAATTTTCGGTTCTAACTCAATTTTTTACGCTTAATAACGCTGTGTGGCCCGTTTTTTATTTATGTCTTAATTCTGGCAAAAAACGTAAATATTATTTGCAGTATTTTTTATGCTATGCAGAGTACGATAACTCTTACATGAATAACTCAGGAATAAGAACTTAAATAACAAAAAATCGGGCCACACAGCGATAAGAAGCGTATAAAACTGAAAACTGAAAATTTGGTCCACATTGGATTAGACTGGAAGTGGACAAACGAGTTTAAATATTTGCTCTGGCGCCTATCTCTCAACACTAAGGAGTCACTCCAGTATCGTGGTTAGCACTACAACTATGGGTCAATCCTAAATGCTTCCTTTCCTTCCTTCCTTTCCCCTTTCTTACTGAGAAAGCAAGATTCAAGTGAATGAACCTTCGGAAGGACACTACAGAGGAAGCATTTTGGGCGCTGCACACTTTGCGAATATAGCGACAACTCTGAAAAGAATGAGTAATTAAAAACGCAAACAACTGTGTAGCGGGACCAGTTTTACGCACTATTGCTTTGCTTGATAATAAACACGGACGAAGTCGAAGGTTTACCGACCAGTGGGCGGGTCTTTCATTACAACTGTTAAGTAAATAATATGAAGAAGAAGGATCGTCCTGAATACCCACATATTCTGTTTTAATGGCGGAATGCAGCTGAAATGGATAGTGCTCACCGTTGTCCCGTGGCTAGGATCACGAAACTCTAAAAAGCACGAAATCGCCGTAGCTCAGTCTGTAGAGCGCACGGATTCCGCCAGACTTTCAGTTTGTAGGGGGATGTAAAGTAGGGGATGGTGTAAATGGAGTCATGCACGGTTTCTATCGATTTTTGACGATATAAATTTTAAAGTTTGGGGTATTATCGAAAATTTGGGGGTGCCACTCCAACAGGGGGTTTGACAGAATCACTCACTGGTGGAGCGTTGGATTCCATTCTGGAGATCCTAGGTACGATGCCAGATACCGACCATCCTGACAGGTATGGTTGGGGAAATAGTAAGAGAGAGAATCCAACTAATTGACAGAAAGATTCTGAGACTGAAAGAAGGCACCAGAGGAAATGAACTGAGAGCAGTTAGCTCGTCTTGAAGGAACTGACGTTTTCTGCTTGTCTTGAAAGTCGCTGATATCGGATCGGCAATGGGTAGGCAGGCGGGTTTAAACCTCCTGGACTGAACGGTCGTAGCTCAGTGGTATAAGGTTGGGTTAGCATTCGGGAGGTCGTGGGTTCAACCCCAGTGGCCTACCATCCTAACTGAGGTTTTCCAGTTTTTTCCGCAGTCACATGAAGCAAATGCCGGGATGGTACCTTCAACTTAGACCCTGGCCGACACCTATCCGCATCCTTTCTCCTCTTCTGACTCGACCTGAGCCTTAGATGCCTGAAAGTCGTAAATAAAGTTCAAGTTCAAACCTCACGGGCAACCATCCTGACTGAGACTTTTCAGGGTTCGCTCTTTACTAAGCGAATGTCGGAATGGCACTGAAGTAAGACCCTAAATGCTACCTTCCCATTCTTTCCTTTATCATATCCTGGGCCTATTCAAAGATGCTTAAAGAAGTTATACTTCAATTCAATTCAACAAGATGCAATTCAACATATTTTTTAAAAATAAAAACAATAATACATCAGATTATTTATTGTAGTAGTTTTCTATCTTTTCCACAAGAGCAAAACAGAATGGAGCACCACATACAGCGTCTACTAAGAACAGTGCTTTAAGATAAAACTTCTTTTGATTTTGCAAAGATCCTCCCACATAACGCAAAAAGACGCTTACGGTACCTCAAATAAATGGTTCCTTTCCTAAATGGTTGAAAACATGTTAAATTTGAATCTATATTTCAACGAAAATTTGATTTCGTTGATAGTACGTTAATGTGATGTGTTTTTAACTATTATATTGAACTGTGCCCCAGATTATCTTTCGAAGTTAATTGCATAAAAATGTGCTTAAAAGCGAACAGAATAAAATTAACTATGTTTCTCATGCTTTCATTTGCAAGTTAAAATATTAAATTTTAAACTATATTTCAACGAACATTTCATTTTGTTAATAGGGCGTTAGTATGAAGTGTTTTCAACTATGACATGAATTTCGCTTTATATGCGTTTTCCTAAGGCAATATATTACACTTATTGAGAAATACAAATTTAATAGTGTAGGGATTGTCAAAGTGTTAAAGGAGGAAAAATGCACATAACAAAGAAACATTCTTTATTCTCATTCTTACATAATGGTTAAACGCTACGTCTGGATTTGTGGCGACTGCGTTCAAGAGTGCCTTTCAGTACAAAAAACGTCATTGTAACATAAAGAGTAGCTACTTTCAATATGACTTCATGGATGAGTGGTCAGAGTATCGGGCTAACAACGACGAGTGGAAGTTCCAGCTACGGATCCCACAGTAGACGATGAGATAATTTTTTATTGCAAAAAGTAATGTTATGATGAAAACAATGGGCAATATGCAGCTAAATGTGTATATTAATAGACAGCAAGCGTGCTCTGTTTTGGCCAACTGAACCTGTTTCTTGATCATCCGCTTCTTGATTGCAACATGTTTCTTCTCAATCGTTATTCAACGTCGAATAAACCGTCGAACAGGCGGACATTTCTATACATTTACAACGCTAAATTTACGTTTCGGTAGTAACGTTTAATCCACGCATTTTAAACGTATGTGTGCTACTCTAAACCTTGATGTTGTATTTCATCAACTTATATCTTCCCGGATTTTTATTGAGTTCCTCTACGAAATACTTTATCTTCAAATATTGAAACCGAAATCACAGAAGCTCAACAACATTTACTAGATTTACTTCAAAAACTTGATAATGAGTTGAAAAGTGTTATTCTTATGTATTCACAGCTACTAAATAAAAATGATTTTACCGAAGTTCAAAATATTATAACGACAATTCAAAATGAAGTACAATTCATAAAGAATCAATTCATTACAAATACTGCAGCACAAGATCTAGTCGATAATTTGAATAAAAAGCTTACGGAGTTACAAAATACGTTTAATGGTCTTCAAACAGCTGTGAATGTATTAGAAAATGCTCTTCAAAATAATCCCTCTGAAGAAGATCTTCAAAAGATGCAAGAAGTTATTTCGATTCTACAAAATGAACTTAAAACTATTACCAATGAAACAAATATACTGCGTGATGATCTAACCAACCTACCTGTTTATAGTGATGTATCGGAAATTAGTAGAAAGCTTGGTGAGTTTGAAGCAATAATTAATAATATATCGGAACTCA
>JAGDQP010001268.1:4560-63692 GCA_022664845.1 Lepisma saccharinum | reverse complement strand
AAATTAAAGGAGTAACCGATGACAACAGAAATCTAATTACGGAACTTATACCTGTAGCACAACAGAATATTAATAATTATCCACCAACACCATCAGAAACCTCATTTGAGAAACGGTTATTTGCTTCACCTAAGGCATTCCCAGAGACTAAAGAAACGAAAGATGATGAAGAAGAGAAAGAAATTCAGTTAGGTCCATTAGCCAGTCGATATTTAAGTACTAATAGGTTAGATAAAGATGAAGTGTTTGGATTATACTCTATTGATATAGCTGGAGTAGTGCAGTGGAAAATTGGAAGTTATAATGTTTTCTTTGATAATGATGATTTAATTATTTATAGTGAGAGTAAAATAGCACAAGATCCGTCAACCCCGATCTATGAAAAATTTAAAGGAACAGAAGGTTAATGGGAGCTAATTACTCGTAAACAACCAGTAGGTTTTACTAATGAAGATTATGAAATTTATAAGAAAATTTTAAAGATGACGAATGCTTTATACCAGAATCATGATCTATCGCAGAATAGAGTAAAATCAAGCTCCAGCGATAAGTACAAAACATTAATTAAACCTATTTGGCTTGAACTGAAAACTAAAGATGAGGGTTTAAAAGAAAGGAAGCAAGGAAAGGGGATTAAGCGCTACACAAATATGCCACAACAATTTGTTTGGATGGATGATGTTAGAAAGTTAGTAGATAGATTATTAGTTATAGCAGGTGAAGAAGCAGCTGGGAATAAGAATTTTTATGAGAAAGTGGGTATTATGGAAATGATTTCATCTCGATTATCCAATTTTATTGTTTCGAATCCAAAAGGTTTAGGTTACCTCATAAAAATAATTCATATTCTTCCACCAAATTTTGGCATACTATTGAAGGTAAAGGCTTAGTGAACGATATTATTAATAAATTACCTTTTGAACTTCACCTTCCAGGCTACGAATTCTGCGGTCCTAGTACATGTTTAGATGAAAGATTAGCGAAAGGTGATCGGGGTATAAAAAGATTAGATCAAGCATGTCGAGAGCATGATATTGCGTATAAGAACTTTAAAGATCTATCAGATAGACATAGAGCTGATCAAGACTTAGAGTTTAAAGCTTTTGATAGAGTTATTAGCAAAGATTCTGCTTTAAGTGAAAAATTGGCTTCATTGGGAGTAGCAATGGCAATGAATACAAAACGGAAAATGGGGTGGGGTTTATAGATTGCTGCATTAAATACTGGGTAGAAGCTTGAGCTGTAGTTGTTGAATAAATTCAAAATAATGAATATAATATAGTCTTTTTATATAATGAAAGCAAAAGGTGTAAAATTTCAAATTCCAGCACAAGAATTAAAGTCATTAAATTTTAGCAATATCTTAAATAAAGCACAACTTGCGAAGAAGCAAAAATGCTTAAAAAATGGTCATAATATGGCTCTAACATTAAGTTTAGCACAGTTAAAGAAACTACGTAATCAACCGAAAACAGGTGGTTTCATTTTTACAATCCTGCGATACTTGCTGCATTGGGAGCGGTTGGTAGTCTTGCAGGTGGTTTAGCAGCTATAGCTAAGGCGGTAATCGATGCGAAGAAAAATAAACAAGAACTAGAAGAAAAACAAAAGCGTCATAATGAAGTTATGGAATCATCAATTCTGACTAAAGGTAAAGGACTTACACAAAGAAAGAAAAAGCTTCTGAAGGATTTAAATAGAGTAAAAAAAAGCGCTCACCAATTATGATCTCGAACGTATAGCTAAAGAATTGAATATTAAACACTTTAGAGGTGTGTACATGTCGGATAATCTTCCTTCTACTCCACCGTTAAAACAAGAATGCACATTTATTAACTTAGATCGGTCAATTAATACAGGAACTCACTGGATTTGTTATTGGTATAAAATAATAAAGCTTGCATATTCGATTCATTTGGTGGAGTACCTCCCAAGTCTTTGATTGAGTATTTAAATCCTAATAACACTATAATTGAATATAATAGTGATCGAATACAACATTTTGACGATGTGATTTGTGGTCATTTATGTATTAAACTATTAAAATTCTTATCTGATGGAAACAATTTTCATCAAGCTATTGAAAGATTGAAACTTGATTACTTAATGAATCATGCATAAAAATAGTATATTACATAGTCTTTTATTAAAAAATGATTGTGTTGCACTTATCGGAGACTACACCAAAGCTTCGGCTGAATCTTCATAATGAAATTGATAATCAAAATTACAATTTGAAAATTGCACTGATTGGATTTTATAGTATGTACTTAATACCAAATGTAACAAAAAATAGCAATACTTATTTTCATAAAGGAGAGAGACATAATATACCACCGGGTCAGTATAATGCATCAATATTAGAAACAACACTACCTAAAGAAGTGCTTCTAAATGAAAATCATGTAACTCATCGAATGGAAGTTACGTCATTTGCAGAAAATTTTAATGTGGGAACTGTTGGTAAGTTATTAGGTTTTAAGAATAATAGTGAACTTAAGCCAGAAGAAACTCACATAGATCAATTTCTTTCAAAGTTCTTAAGTATTGAAACATTTAATATACACTGTAATTCAGCAAGAGGTATGCTTATAGCAGATGGGGAGTATAAGCACAAGGAAACTAATATTATAGCAACATTTAAACCATTAACAGAATTTTTAGAACCAATTGCTTATGAGCCTCAATACCCATTATTCTTTCCTATACAAGAGAGCCATGTACGTTCCATTGACATAAGTGTTAGTAATGAATTGCATGAACCAATTAGTTTTGGTGGCGCAATAACAAGCGTAATTCTCATGATTATAAATGATGATTCTTAAAATGATTTTTTTTATAGCGAGAATGATAGCGAAAAGAAACGAAGTTGAATATAATATAGTCTTTTTTAAAGATGGAATTTATTGAAAGCTATGAGTATCAATCTTTCCCACTGAATCGTCGTACATTTAATAACGAATGAAGCAAACAAAGATTTAGAATTTGACATCACTTCCGGCGATGGGTTTGTGCACCCACATTACGGTGATTTATACATCAAATATGAAGTTATTGGAAGAGATGCTGGAGGAACTTTTACTTCAGGGTCGAATATTAAATTAATAGATAATTTTGTTCCATATTTGTTTTCGGAGGTAGAGGTACGCAAACATGGTACTGTTATTGATAGAATAGATTATCCGGGAATTACTTCAACTGCTATTGCCACATGTCGATTATCAAAGCCTGAGCTCGAATATTTTAAGTCAGGTGGATTAATAACTGATGCGAAACTTCCACGGAAAGAGAATACAGTGTTGTTTCCGTTACGTTTGCTGTTTGGTTTCTTTAGTGATTATAAGGAACTTATGTGGAAGAGCGGGCTTCGAATAACATTTAAAAGAAGTGCAAATAATGATGTTTTATTTTATCGCTGGAAAACAAAGAAAGCAGATTGTACTCTAGATGATGCTACATTAGCTCATACTTCTAAATTAGTGATTACTTCAATGGAGCTTAGAATGCCAATTGTTGAATACGAGAAAAATTATTCGATGAAATTAAAATCCGATATACTTCGACAACCTCAAATACCAATTGAATTTCTCACGTATCAAAGTATTCAACGACATGTTTCAGGTTCTTATTTCGAATTTGATGTAACAACACAGTTTAACTCACTACAGTTCGATATGCCTGATTTTGTAATAGTTCTTTTCCAAACTAATCGTGATGATAATACTCAGGAGAAAGACGCTAGTAAGTTTGATACATGCAAGATTAAGAATATTTATTTAATAAATGCTCGTAACGAAATCTTCCCTCGTGAGAATTTAAACCTGGATATCACAAAAGCAGATTATCTTAAAATGTATGATAGTAACACTGCTTTTAAACGTGTAACACAGAAAAATACTGATATGTTTTATTCCCCAAAAGAGTTTATAGAAAATCGTCCAATGTATGTCATTAATACAAGTAAACGCAAACAAGTTGTTATTAACGAACGAACCAATATTAAAATTATAATGGATTTTGAGGAAGTAGTTCCTGCGAATACTTTTTCTACTGTAATACTTATTGCTCAAACTTCGTATATCTACGATGTGAAAAATGAGAGAGTAATTGAACAATTCTAGTGAACAAGTTTTCAGGAGAAAAATAAAATGTTATTACTTTGCATGTAGACTGTAATTCGCTCTTCCTGTCAAACAAGAAATAAAAAAATATGCAACAACTGACAGCCTTCAATACACCCAGATACAGAGTACATTAGCTTCACATGAGAGAAATCATATTGTTATCTTCTTCCAGTCTCTAACATGCAACCAGTAATTCTGTTGGAGTTTCCACGAAGTATGATAAACTTTTGCGAACATGTAAAGCAGAACGATGCTATGGTTTTAAAAATCCTCCTAAAAATTCTGAACCGGGAAACAAGAATAAGTCTTCATTAATACAGTACCAAATTAATGAAAATTCGAAAAAATCATTCTCATAATCATATGGAACAGTTGCATTTTGAATTCCAAGTACAATTTTTTTTATTGATGGAAAAGGAGGAAAGCGAGCGAATAGTGTTATATTTAATATACAATTCCAACATTCACCTGGTGCAAGGCAGACACATAGCCATATGAAATTTTGTTTATAGGTAGATTTTGATGAGAAATAGCAAAGAGTTTATAAGGAGAGATTTAAAACCGTTTTTTGAGTTATGCGGAGTCTAAAGGGGTTTTAATTGCCAAAAAAGTAGGGACAAATATTGCATTAAATTCGAGTTTTGACCTAAAGCAAAACAGCTGATAACGACACTTCTAATCATATCTGCATAAAAACTAATAGAGTTAATCTCTAATTACTTAGCTATGAAAACTATTCAATAAGTTAGCAGCATTATCAATAGATGGCAGCGATGGTTGGGAAGACGGAAAATAGTTAATAATAATGACAATAGATGGGGGAATTATGCGTAATTCAAGAAATAGTCGGTAAGTGAGGCGGAAGTGACGCGTTAAACGGTAATTTACTAATAGCACTTGTGCGTTGAATCCTTAACATTCCCTTACTAATTGTCACAAGTGAAATGTTTTATTGAAATTTTATAATAATACAGCCTAATCTTTTCTTTTGAAATGAATATGTGGAATTTGATTACGCTATTTCTCATCATCTTGTTATTTTCTTCAAGAACGACAAAATTTCATTGTTGTAATTCTTTTTTAGCAGCTGATTTTTCTTATGTATATGTTGTCTTCTTTGGATAATATAGTTATAATTTGACATCTACTTTTGTTTAATAAATAATGTTCTAAAAGATATAGACCTAGATTGTTACTAATGATTTCTATATCTACAAATTACAATAATTGTTTGAAATAATATCTAACAAATTTGGCTTTATCTTAGAGTTCTGATTTAAAAATGAATTTAAAACATGAGGTTAAGTTCTATTACATCGCTTAGCTGCAATGTAGCTTCTGAACTTCGAAATGTTATGAAAGATGATTACTTCATTCTAGTTTCAACATTATCTGATGCTGATAATACTTAGCATGAGCAAAGATATGAGATCTGGCAAGTAATTCATTCATGCTTTTCTTTTCTTAATATGATCTGGTATATCACCGTACAGTGATCTGAGAATATCAGTGGGCACTGCTTCGTTCATTGTTTTAGTAATACACGCCGATTAGGTAAAGTTAGATTTTCTTGGAAGGTTCGAGTACTAGTTAAGTACATTCACATTGGTGTTTGTATTTGGGGTTACAGGCAGAGTATAAGTCCTGGCTCTACTTGGTAGAAAATTTCTCCCACATTATTATTATTGTTGTTATTATTTACCCTCTAGGGGGTTGCTGAAGTCTTCCTGAGTACAATTTTATGGTTAGAGTTTCACATGGAATGATGCCGTATACTGAATCAATGTGCGAACTATGTTTGTTCTTATTATTTGGAAGTGAGTTATATGGTCACTGATATAATCGAGTTAAGTTTATTTCTTTACCGTTGCGCGAAATTGTAAAATTTCTTCTATTTTATTGATACCGATAATAATTGTTTTATTAGCTATCTATTTTATTATGTATATCTAGTTCGATTGGTAGAGATCCTCATGTGATTCGGTGGAGTATTTTTGTTAGATCGCCCAATGTATGTTTGATGACGACAGGTTACTATGGCAGTGAGTTTCTTCTGTCCTCCACTCAGTATGTGTTTTCGAGCCACACATTTTGCATGAGTTTTGAATGCACTCTATGGATATCGGTTTGTGTGACTTTCGTTGCCTCGATTGCTTGTGTTCATGACGGTGTTTTACAACAATACACAAATTAATCACACGATGTAGATACTAAATTACTATGTTCTTCGTTTAGAACCTCGTCTATTTCGTTCATCGTATCCGTAACTCCATTCGTGGCTGTTCATGTGATAGAACCTTATTCGATATTTTGAGATAGTTGATTGATCATTTTGAACAAAATCTAAATCATAGTTAATGTAGAATTTTTTATCATGTCAATCTTCCATCGATCTTTTCATTTAAGGCTTTCTCAAGGGCATTGGTGTCAATTTCACCATCTACTTCCCTGACCCTTGAGCAAGACTGAACATGGAATTTTGGGGTTTGAGTTCTCCAAGCCCGCTAATTTATAGGATGAATATTTCTTCCGACATGTATTCCTTGCTCTGAGTGGGTATTAGTCTGATGCATGTCCTGCTCCTATCGTCTATGGTAGTTGCTTTGAAGCCATGATTGAGAACGTCTGCAACCATAAGATAAGGGCGCCCTTCCATTCGAATTTTATTTCCATAACCTCTGAAATTGGATCTCCGTATTCCGTGTCGCGCGTAATTTCCTGCATCATCGCAATTGAATCTTTCGGATGCAGCACTATTTTCGTTGTCTGACTATCCATTAAAATTTCTCGGGCCATGATGATCTTGTTTAATTTAATCAACCTTTATATTTCTGAGAGGTTGTTTACCGTCGTTAACATAACAGCTTCCATAAGCAGGAGTATTGGCATAATTTTTACTTTCATCAGCTCTAACTTGCGAATAGTTTCAAGCATGTCATTTAATTTCGTTACACGTGTCGAGGCAACTAGTTTTTGATATGACGTTGGTAAAAGTACGACTAAACTAAGACATAATTGAATTTTAGACATATTAGGCTCTCAGTTTCACACTTGGGTGGTGAAGCGTTCCATCACAAGCCCTCCACCGACTTGTCGGACTTCGGATCAAAAGGCAGCGTTTTCAGTTTTGTGAATTTACTATAAGTCATTTCATCAAAATGATAGTACTTCAAGAATGATTTCTTAAAATCGGAATAACTTCGGAAGCGTTCAACATTCGATTGAAACCAATGCATAACAGAGTTTCTTAAGACAAATGGAATGATCCTTAGAAACTGATGACGAGGTGCCCCATAATGTCTGCTTCTCTTTCAAACTGATGGATAAATGACCGTGCTGATACACTCTTTGCTTCCGCTGAGAACATCGTGAAGGTTTTTAGGTTCGTGAACGAGACCTTGGTATCCTCTTTTGGTTTCCAGCTTGAATCATGGACCCCTTTATGTACCTCATTAGATTGATTCGATGATTACGTCTCCTCTTTCCTCCTTCATATCTTCGGGATTGACTAACACTTCGGACTTCCTGAGCTAATGAGACTTGGGGTGTACAGCTACAACCTCATGGAAATCAACTTCCATCGTCATCATCCTTACGGGGCACTTTTAATTTCCCATTACCAAGTGACCTTGAAATGATATTTCCAATAAGTAATTTGGACAGAGTGAGTGCCAGTATGAACCCCTACGATCACAAATGGTATAGTTCTCTGCAGGGTTAGGTGTCGATGTCAGTTTCCAAAGCTGATTTTCATGTTCTTTCTCTCCCAGTACAAGTTGCCACTGCTTTTGTTTATGCAGCTATGCAGGTCTATTAAGTCCCTTTCCATTTCAGCAATTCTAGCTTCATTCACTTGTGTCTTAAACTTCACTTGTTTCACTTGTTCACCAACACAAGAAACTTCACCGTAACAACTTTGAAACACTTTATGGCATTCGTCGATCTTATTTTGTGAAACATCATTTCGCTGAGAAACTTCCTCACATGTTCCATTTACTTCATCTATTACCTTATAGCCGAATGTATCCAGTGTGCGAATTAGTGGGTGGAGCGATGCTCGGGATTCCACCCCTGGCAAATACGTTTCCCACCCTGACAAATTTATTTTTTGTCCCTGCCAGGGAGAAATCTCCCCACCCCACAGAAAATGTTACGATCAAGATCAGATAGAAAATCGGAACATATTTATTTGGCAGAAGTTGAAACTATTTTCATGAAAGTGACAAGAGTATATGAACTTATACAAGCAGCTAAGAAGCCTATTTGGAAGCCATTTCTTTTGTGATGTTTATAAAGTACAAGACATGCAGTCCTGTTTTCCAATAGGGGTTACTAAATCATTCACATTAATGTACTTTATAAACATAACAAAAGAAATGGCTTCAAAATAGGCTTCTTAGCTGCTTGTAATATCATAGTAAGTTCATAATAATATCCTTGTCACTTTCATGAAAATACAGGGTGGTTCTCGAAATCTGTAACTCAGCTCCTAGTGCACAAAAATCTTTGAAATTAAAAATGTTAATACCAAAGCACATTATACGGAATCACGTGGATGCTTTGGAAACCAGTGGCGTCTCGGGAATACCTCTACGGGCTGAAACTTCAAAATTTTAAATAGAAACAATGGTTGATTTTGCTTTCTTTGAAGCAATACGAAATTTTGAATAACTTTCAGATGAAACATTGTTCAATATCTCGTAACGTTTGGCAACTACAAGAGTTAATTAGTAGGTCAACAGTTAACTTAAGAAGTACTAGCTCTTGTAACTGACGATATTTAAAAATGTTTCATCAGAAAGGTGTTCAAAATTTCGTGTTTGTTTCAAAGAAAGCAAATTTAACCCTTGTTTTGTTTAAAATTTCTGCCCCTGTAACAGTATTCCTGGGACGCCCCTGTTTCCGAAAATTTCAAGGTTTGATTCCGCAAATTCCATTTAGTATTTCACTTTAGCTTGGGACTGTTATTTACTTTCTCTTTGAGTTACAGCATCCAAAAGGTCTCGAAAATCCTCTACACCATGTTAATTTTGACTGTCAATTATGTGTTCTAGCTACCAAACTGTATGAGGTGTGAAAAAATGTTTCTTCTAAAAGTTTTTCAATATTTAGCTCTTTTTTCAATTTCCTTTCGTCACCTTCCTTTCAGTAACCTTTCGTCAAGAAGCCTGATGTGTGTCCACAACATTTTTGAACAATGGGGCACCACTGGATGTCATTTAGACATAAAGTAGGATATCCAGTGAATGTCCGTGTACATGTACGTGTTACGGTGCATCCAATAGACATTCATAATCCTACCTTATATGGGCATCAACTAGACATAACAATCGTGTCTACTTTGAACGTCCGATGGACGTCCCTTGTCTCCTCCATTGGTATGGATACAAAATAAATGGCATGGATGCATCCAATGGGCGTCCTTTGAACGTACGTGTACCTTGTGTGCTCGTTCTCGAAATATCCCAATTCTCGGTGTTGCCAATCTATTTAAGTTAATTTTTTAAAAAATGCATTACGTTTATTTAAAATTTCATATCCTCTAATGATAATAAGCCCGTAAAGCACAGAATATAGTGTTGCAAAGTGTTAATACTATACCAGGTTAAACGTTAAAAATCGAGTAAATTTGGACCAATTTTTATAGGATCTTCAGCTGACAACAGAAAGGCTAATATATACCTGTTTTGAACATGTCTATTTAATGGCTATATATCATGGAATTATATATATATATATATTAACTAGTTTTGATCCCGCACGAACGGTCAGTCATATTAGCTTATATGGCAACAAATAGAGCAACGATATATTTGTAAGAGAACATAAATACAATATTAGAAGCAAAGACAAAACAGAATTAACAGACTGACCACGTGATCAAGACGAACTCAGTTACATGGGTGTCAACATATACAACTACAGTAATACAGTACAAATCTATTGTTGTAGTTTATACCGATTTTAATAAAGGATTCGATAGAATAGATCATAGATTACTTTTATTGAAACTTCATTGGTGGAGATTTTGTGGTCCTGCTCTCAGTCTGATGAAAAATTATCTTAAAAATAGGCATCAATCTGTTGTATTACATGAGTCATCTCATCAGAATTACTTCAGGTGTACTTCCTTTGAATTCCCATTCTGTTGTTTATTAATGATTTCCTATTGCTAGAGAAAACTCTACCATATTAATGTATGCTGACGATGTGAAGAAGTACAGAACGATTTCATCACAGGACGACGACAATCTACTTCTCGAAGACGACCTTGAAAGATTGGCTATTTGTTGTATGTGTATGAAATTTGCTTTGAATGTTAATAGATGTTAGGCTCTGGCATTTACAATAACAATCAGTAATGGGAAGAACTATGATTACTTTCTTAAATGGTTGTTTCGTCCACAGAATGGAAGTTCCTTCGGACTTATGTTTGGTTTACACCAAACTAATGGCATAATGACCATGTTAGTACAAAAGCATCTAAATTGTTAGTCTTCATTCGTAGTAATTTTCTTTTCCAATGTTCTTCGTCCACACTTGTAAGAATATACATGACGCTTGTAAGATTAATTTTTGAATATGGTGCTCCTATTTGAGATCCTTTTTATCAGAATGAAATAAACCAGGTTAAAAAGATACAGAAGCTTTTTATAAAATGATTTTACCTAAAAAAAAAATGATAAGATGTCTTCTCGTACTGACTATGATAATGTTTGTAGAAATTTGGGTTAGAATCTTTGCAAAACAGGAGAAAGAAAATTAGCATTATTTTTCTTAGTAAAATTGTAAATTCTGAAATTAATTATCCCTCTCTATTAGAGAAAGTAAACTTTCGTGCACCACAGATAAGGTCAAGAAAGAAATCTACTTTTTTTTTATCATCCACTATCGAGAATAAATTTACACAAGAATTCTACTATGTTCATTCGCTTTCAATATACATAAAATAAATTAATAAGATCAGTAGTTGTATAGATGCCGATCTGATAGTTTGAATTTACTAACACTTAACGGATTTAAATTCGAGAACTGATTTGTATTGCGGACTAAATACGAAAAATTAACTGAGAGGCTATTTAATTAAATACAATGTAACTATGAACAACTACTTGCAACAACAACAACATAAAATAGACATTTAATAGTAATCTGATGTAATTATTTACATTAGCATTTACATTAGCATTAAGGTCGAAGGATCATTTGCTCATTACATCTCAACATTGGTGTTTGTGGAACATTCCACACATGAAATGCCTATTTCAATTGTGTTTTTAGATTAAAAGCAAAACTATTGAGTAAATAATGCTTGTTATCGATTAGGATTCTAGAAACATCAACTGAATAAGACATAATGGATAAAAAAAGTCCTCTCACCTCGTTATGTACTAGGGCAGTAATAGTAAAACCTGCAATAAGTAAAATGTGCTGCAAGTACAAAGAATATATCAGCAAAAGGAAAATGTAAACAAAAAAAAATATAATAATAAATTTTCTTTAAAATGTCTACTTTAATTAGTTCAGAGAACTTCCTGCAATTCACATCTGCGTTTAATTTTATTTGAAGGAGACGCTTAATGTTTTCGGTTAGGAATCTGTTTCGTTCAGGGGACCAAATATATATAGAAAACTCCTTCAACTGGCACTGTGGAACCTGGTAAGCAAAATATAAATTCCATTAGTTTTCAAAATTTGGTCATTCACTTGTTTTCATAATTTTGAAAATATGGACCTATAAGCTAACAACACTTCTGTGATTCACTGCTTCGTTTCCCCGTCCTAATTCCTTCTTTTTCTCAACTTGGTTTTTTAAGTGTGAAAGAGTGGTCTTTATGATAAAAAAAATCATCAAAATGTTTGTCCACATCAGTCACTGTATTTTTAGACGGGAACACTGAATTAATATACTCTGCGAATGCACCCCTGGCCATTGAAGGTCGAAATTCTGGTCTATTTGTATTCAACTAAACTTAATGGTGGTCTGAAGACTGGTTTCCCAAATTTCTGAGTAAGAGATGCATTTCTTGTAAAAGTTTAGGACATATGTCTCAAAATCATTTTTGTTTGCAGCTCCCTCGTTGACGTACAGAGACAGCTTTTGCTTTCAAAGTTGGAGAATGGACTTTCCTGGCGATTAATTTTACTTTTAGTTCTTTGTAGTTCAAAGCCACCTTCTGTAGCTGAAATTTCACTTCTCGAGAGATAGTCTTCTGGAAAATCTGAAGGCTGCCCTGATCAAATAGAAGTAGCAGCTCAGTGAGAGAATTATCAAATCATACTGATTTATTTTGATCACGAATGCTCACACTTTGAAAGAAAGTATGATTTTAATCCATCCCAAATTAAATTAATTCTTTGTATAGCTTGTTGTAAACTTAGACATTTTGTGGTATTGTGTGGTAAAACTTTCTTGTATTCGGTGTCTAGACGTTTTTATGCTCATGCGTTCTTGTAAGTTTGTATCAACGTTTGTTTTACCTTGCCTTTTCACTCCCCCAAAGTTTGTATTCGTCTTATCTGCACAGTACGTTACTATTTTATTTTCTAAACCAAACATTTTAATAATTTTGGTCTCATGTTGAGTTAAAATATCTGCTGTTTTCCCTGTTAAATCCTCGAACTCTATTAATGGCACTTTAACAGCAAAGAGTGGAACGAATATTCTGGCTAAAACAGATACGAGTTCTAAATTAAATCGGTGTGGAAGCATTTACTGATATAGTTACGAAATTGGCACTCTTGAATTCCTTTTGAACTTTATCAATCACGAATATTACTTCGTGGCACTGGAATATTTTATATTATAAAGTTTCGCAATAAGTTTTGATTGCCAGTGACGTGATTTAAAGCTTTCATCATGCTCTGCTGTCAGAAAAGAATACGTAGATTTTGGTTGTATTTTAGACATATCCAAAGTCTTGCTGGAACTACTTGATTTGACAGCGTCACGATGTTCCAAAATGCTTAGGTGTTTTAGAATATATATATCTTCGTCCTCCGGATCCGAATCGAAGACTTCATTCTCTTGTTCTGTCTTCCGGAACTTAAATTAACTTTGTAGTTCTGCATTAAAATGTCACTTCCGCTTTTAAGAATTTTCTTTGGACATGGATTATCTTTAAACACTTACATAAAATCGCGAAAAATAAATCCTTAAAAGTAAAACATAACAGCAGTCAATCAACTAAGTGCAAATTTAATGCTGTAGTAACAATTTGCATTGTTGTACAACGCAAAAGTTCTTGTAATTTGCGGAAATAGGTAAGATAATTAACAGTCAACAAATGACTAAATAAAGAGTACGGACATTAAGTTAATTTTGCAAAGTACGGGACGGACACGGACAAAGACTTTTGTGCAGGATATTTGGAACTTGTCAGTTCGGTCCCTGACAGAGAAATAAATAAATTAGCTGTAAGCAAAAGCACATATAAAAAGGAACTAAACATGCGTGTTTTTTTTTTGTAAGATAGAGTTAGATAAGACATAGATAAAGCATATTACGGTGTAAAATATTTCTTACTATGAAATTCCATAGCAGCTCAAGTTAAGTATTATATACTATTGGATACTATAGAAATCTTTATGTACACATCATACAATGCGATTGTTAGAGTGTCTAAATTCTCCAACCAGATGACAATGTATGTGATCCGAGTAGTAAATCGAGTAGTTCGATTGAATCGGGTTATTCGAGTAGTAAATTCAAATTCAAAATTAAAACTTGGGTACTCGCTGTTGTTTGCTTAGGCTGGGCACAAATAACCCCAGCTCCGACACTGCACGTGCAAGATTACTAAAAGCAATAAGCGTTCGCTTGTGCATGAACTATAATAATTGAAATAAACGTATTGCAAGGCTGGCTCTGAGGGAGATAGAAAACATTTGTTCTCAAATTGAATAAGTAATAACTCTCATCTAGCATTTGGAAGACAATTGCCCTTTATACCACCCCATTACTACATTAACCAAAGTTGATTACATATTCTTTTCAGTACACTTGTCATTTAAAACAGGAAATTTCTCTTTTCTCCTCTTGTGAACACTGCTTGAGTTCCTTCAAGTGCAATGTCACGTTCAGCTTCAAACGAGTTACTGAGTAGCTTTTTTTTAAAAAAAATCATTTTTTTTGTCTTACCGCCCCGCAGCCTGAACTTGACCTACATCCAAACATGCTGTTAGGTCTCACTTACTCTCATCTTAGCTGCAGTCTGAAGGTCGAACGTTTACCTTTTTTTTTTCTTAGTTGAAAGAACTTTCTCAAGGAGATTTTATCGTCGAAACTCTTCCCTGCTCATTTACATTTCATCTAGCGAACAAGAAGACACAATGTAGAAATAGAATAAGCGTGGAGGAACGTCCCGAAAACCAAAGGGCTCATCCACTGGTAACCAAAAGGTCCTCGTGTTACTGGGCGTTGTGGTGCATGAATTCCTAAAACGCATTTGAAGGGTGTTCAATAACCTTCATGGCAGGGGAAGCCCCCCAAAACTTGTAAGGGCTCGTAGTATACTGATCAGGACTCAAAATACAAATTATTAATTAAATATAGTGCCTTATTAAAGTAATGCGAACTTACCGTCAAACCTTAAATGGCCCTTTCTTGTGATTTGTGTGGACCCTACAGTACACTTGCTGCGATTATAATTTCAGAACTACCTTTATATTGATCACAACAAGTCTTGTGTGTCAAAATTGATAATTTTGGAAGACCGGCAAGACCTCAACGCTACCAGTAGTAGCAAAAGTGGACTGACTGTCTTCTTTATTGGGTAACATTACGCTTTCAAGACTAACGAGCAGGCGGGCGGCCCATCAGGGAGTTCCCGGGTTTTCCGTCCAGGCAATTCCGCCCCTAAAACTGTCCCTTTATTTACTCTGTGGCTTCTGTCAGTGATAGCTTCAAATTGATGAAGGTAACAAAGTTGAACACTAAAGCGGATAGATCGAGTGGCGAAGCACAATGGTAGAGCGTTAACCTCACATTCAGGAGGTCCTGGGTTCGATCTCAGCGGTTGACCATCCTGACTGGGTATTTTCCGTAGTTATTTCTTCTACACCGGTTAATTATCGGAATGGTACCTTCAACATAGGTCCTAGCCTACTCCTTCCCGCATCATTTTCTCTCCCTATTCCGGCCTGAGGCTTAGATGCGTAAAGTCCAAAATCAATTCTAAAACGGATAAAATGGTTCAAATATTACACATTCATGATACATATAATTATAGGATGTGCGTGCAAGATTTTTTTTCTCATGATACTTTACGCATATAGTGCGTTAAAAGCGAAAAATCTGCTGAGGGAAAGGAGGACTATTTTTAAAATTTTGAGGACGTGAACACTATCTACACCCGGTTTCATATACCTGTCATTGCTGAACAACGTAGTCGTGTAGTCTGAGGTGTTAGTTAGGGCAGAGTCTTCAAGGTCGCGGATTTCAAGCCCGGTTGGGGCATGCATAGTTGTGGATTTTAACAACCATTGTACTCGTGTAATTGTGTCGGACCGAAGTTGCTGGAAAGGATGTGTAAGTTACTAAAATGAACCATTCAATATAAATTTTACGGGAATTTTATTAAAAAATGTCAATTTTAGATTTACGTACGCCATTTCTGCTTTGTAGGTACCTACCCTCATCCATGGAATACTCATTTGATTGCTAATTTTATAGTTCGGATCCTACATGTAAATAATAATTCAATATTCCAGAAACTTATAATCCATAAATATATCAAGACATCCTACATTCAACAAAAGTCACCATGTCAACAACATAATCCTTTCACCTAGGAACGATATCCGAAACCCGGATTCACAATTTGTTACTTATAGTATCTGTTTCCGACAGCAACGATACACTGAATACAAAATTCGTGTGGAAAATGTGAGAAATAACGTCATTCGTTTCTCCGGTGCTTAAGGTTGCTGTAACGCAACTACCTCTCACGCTAGATGGCAGGAATTGAATGAACTATTTTTCGTTCATTGTTAAAAGGGGTCCACTACGTTTCGGCGCCTCCGTTTCGACGCCACCATTTTGGCGCAGGCTACGTTTCGGCGCCAGTTCAGTTCGGCGCCAAAGTGAGGAAAACGGAAATTATTAACATACCTTGTGACATAGTGATATACTTTATACTTTTACTGTCCTCTGACGACAATTGATGATCAATGAAGTACTTAAAACATGATTTCTTGTACTCTGCTTCTAACTGCTTTTGACAAAGGTTTGAAGCATTATTTAAGTTTCCATGGTTTGAGTTAAAGACGCCTAAGGGCCATAAGAGGGCAGAATGTTTCTCTCGTGTACAAGGGTGCTAATGAGATGTAGGTTGCATTCGTAATATAAATACAAAAATTAGTTAAAATGGCAGTTCAACATAGACATGACAAGTAAAGTACCCGAAGTGAGGACTCGAGTTGCTCATCAAGTGATACCTTAAATTGAAGCTAGTGACGAGTATAGTACACCTGTGAAATCCTAGCTGCAGAGCTCCAGTAATAAAAAGGTTATGGCGGGTCAAAGTTCAAATAGAAAGCGAATTTAGCTGCTTGTGATGTCCATGTTTTGCTGATTATCCCGATGGTAATACGTCGTAAGTTGCTCCCAATTAATGTAATGTGTAGAATGATATCCCTCTCTCTGCCTGATATCCGAATCCAGTGGTCAATTTCCAGGAAATAAGCAAAAAGATCCCGATAACATAGTGTCCCATCCAGGAAAGACTGCAAACATGAACAAAAGTGATTTAAAAGAGTTTTATTCTGTATTCTGGAATAGCCGATCGTGATAAAGTCTTGCTTTTGCTGGATTCATGGAGTGCAAATAAGGATGATAACGTATCAAATGAATTATGCCCTAATCATATAACACTGTTCAAACGTTTAATTCCTGGTGGTTGCACTGGTTTCATCCAACCACTTGATGTTTACTTCTTCCGTCCATATAAATCATTTATGAGGTTCATTACTGACACAGTTATCGCTTCCTCGGAAATTAATCTCTGGCATGGGATAACATTTTATGAATGCAATCCTTCGCTCTCTTCCAATTCAGCAATTTCGCAACCTGATCAGCTTTGCGTTTTACAAAAGCGGCTACTTGGATGAGGAGCCCGAGCCCTGGATGTCTCCATTGGATTATTGTTTTGATTCTAATATACGTGACGAGTGTTACAAGACCTCATGTGAGAACATCTCTTTTGTCAAGTGTGCTCATTGTGAGCAAAGTATCTGCTTATCACACGCCTTCATTGAAGACTTACATATTGATTGTATCAATGTGTAGTACTTTGTACGTGCCTCTTTCCTTTCAATGAATCGCATTTCAATTCAAAACCATGTCCTTCTGACTTTTGTTCTGCCTTTCGTTGTGACTTGTTTAAAAATACAATTCGCTTTCTCTTTGAACTTTGACCCGCCATAACCTTTGTATTTCTGGAGCTCTGCAGCTAAAATTTCACAGGTGTACTATACTCGTCACTAGCTTCAATTTAAGGTATCACTTGATGAGCAACTCGAGTCCTCACTTCTGGTACTTTACTTGTGAGATTAGACATCAACATCGACTTCGCAGTCGGACTTGAACTTCGACCTCGAACCTTGCCATTTAAGATGACGTTCTTATCTGTTTTTTTATATATATAAAAGTGTTCCAAAGTTATGCAGAATGCATTATAATTAAATATGTAACTTATTTTCTTGAAATATAAAATAATAAGTTAGGAAATGCGCCATTACGAAATTACGAGTAGCGTCCCTGTTATAACTCAGCCTGTTTATATTGTAAATAAATAAATAAATTCATTTTCCGCCAAAATATAAAAACACTTCATAATTAAAATAATTGGAAAAATTATGTTTTTCAAGTGTTTACTAAAGTATAAACCTCTCGTTACATTTCTTCCATGAACATAGCTCCTGTATCTGTTCTTCTGTCTCATGTTATGGATGAAGTTTTTAATACCTCTTTAATACAATAGTTTCCCTGGTTTGATTCTTTGTAAAAGCTCTGGCGCCGAAATGTTTCGGCGCCGAACTGAGCGGGTCAGTGTTACGGTCAAGCTCTGGCGCCGAAATGGAGGCGCTGAACTGAGCGGGTCCGTGTTAAAAGAACTTCATTGTTGTTCAATAAACAAAAATAAAATGTAAAGTTGGCATGGATTGTACCCTTGAAATGACTATAAACTTTCCTCTCTGAAACTTTGAACTCTCTAGGCTTGAATTTGTAGGAGCAGCATTCCAATTTTATGTAACGATAAAATAGATTATAGCACAGAGGTGTCATTTAGGGGCGGCAGGGGGAAATTTCCCCACTGAGTTTGAGAAAACAAACGAACTAAAATTAAAAAGACTAAAAAAAGAAAAAAGAAAGAAAAGACAAGTTAAACCAGAGAGAAGAATCTTATCTCTAGTTAAACCGACATAAAAGCACTGAAAAGTAAAGTATTATTTTTCAATTTCGATTTTTGTAGTAGTTCGGAACCAAATTTATAACTAAAACAACTACCTTGTAATGTGCTACGCAATGTAGGTTAGTAAATTTTAATTGTCTGTTATAGTAATTAATTTGGCGCCGACCTCATACAAAAATTCGAAAATGAGAAAAGGATTTTAAGAGTTTTTTTTAAAAATTATTTTTACATATAGTGCGTTTTTAAGTAGGGCGTATCTTCGTCTTCTGTAAAGAAGTTTATATCTATGTACTCTTTTCCTTTCGTATCAGTACCGCTCAAGAATAATTCTGCATTATGTCTGCATGGAGTTACAATTGGATAGCTGAGAAACCCTGTGCGGCGCCTGTCCAACATTCACTAGACCTATACCACTGATTCTCGAATGGTGAAATTCCTTGCCTGCTCCGTACCGCGCCGCAAGAACACAAATATGTTTTATTAAAATGGTAAAATCAAGGAAGAGTGAAACAGAAATTGAATATCTTTAAGAATATTATTTATTAATACAAGAGGAACAGCACATTGTAAGCAATAACAAAGGTTTTCAGCTACACCAATTAAAAGGTCAAAGTTAAGAGAGTCGAAAGCCTTACTTAAATCGGTATAGACGGTATCAACCTGGAAACCTTCGTCCCAAGATTCATGAGTATATATGCAGAACTATTAATGAGAAATCTAACAATGTACTACTTTGGTAAATACAGTTCTGAATTAATTACCTACTTGTCTATTCTCATTGCTATCAGACGTATTATCATTCTAAGAGTCTTAATGGACTAAAGTGGTAAATGCACCAATTACATTGTTGTAGATGTGAAACACTGAAATATTTATTCTTTATATTCTCTAACAGTATGACGTGATGTTCTAAGTTCCATATTGATACATCTTTGTGAATATAACGAAAAAATGAATTTAAAACGCATTACATGATGCACAAAAAATGTTTTGAAACTTCCTGATTGAATCAAATAACCCAAATATATTCATAAGTGTATCTCAGTAAGTGTATGCTTTTCTCCCTAGTTAATAAAACAAAAATATCCATCCGTTCATATTTTCCTTTTTGGTAAGATGACATAATTATGAAGATCACAGGGGAAAACATGCTTTGTCCATTTTCGGCCAAATTGAGATGATAGTGCTATCTGTTAGCCTCATATATTTCTTCTTTCGATTTGGAGTCAAACATGCCTATAACTTTATGTCATTGTGTTAACACAACTTACTGATTTAAGGTATATTATATATAACTTTATTATAACCGCACGTATTTACAGTACGTGCTTTATGACACAAAACAATGTTTTCTTACTGTGTTCCATCTGTTATAATGGAAAGGAAACACCTGATTGTTCTAACCTATTTCTCTGTAAAATTTTGTAAAAGCATATAACACAAAATTCTAATCTTACTTTTCTAACCTATGTTAGGGAATTTTCTAAAATGTTGAAAAATGCGAAAGGGAGCAGTTACTTAGAAGTACAAAGAAGAAAATGTAAATTTGGTTTTAAAAAAAGAAATAAAAAATCGATATCTTACCGCGAATCGAACTCGAGTCGCATGGTCAGGTTACCGATACCCTACGGCAATTCCTTCGCTGTTCTTTCCCCATTGTTGTTTATGCTTTAAGAAGTTCAGCACAACGCGATTAGATCCCTGAGTCATACTAACGGGGCGGGAGCTGGAGAAGTGTGGCTTTTAGTAAAAAAAACTCCTATCACGTGATGGGACTTCAGGGCACTAATATCACAGCGACAATGCAACGAAACATAATTCAAACAGTTTTCAAGTTTAACAAGTTTCCTAACATAACTGGTTGTTCGAACAAGATTGAATTAGACTACTTATAACAAACAGCAGAATTGTTGTTCAAACAAGCCACTTGTGTTGTCCGAATAAGTTAGTTTCATGCCTGTTTATGAAGTGTAACAACATTTTTAAGTTTGACAAGGTGAAAACAAGTGACTGTAAACCTTGATTCAAGTCGGCATGCTATCTGGGTTAGATATTTCCAAACAGGCATTTTAATAATATTTTAAATAGTCTTATGAATATCTTAATATATACTTTTAAAATATAGTAAAGCGACAAAATAAGTATTTTGAACATATTTCAAAACATTTGTATCACTGTTCTAAATTCTATTTAAAACCTATTTCTTGTTGTCCGGTTGGATATTTTATAGTTTCCTAATCCTTGCCCCCAAAGCGTGCTTGCCAATGGACATCATCCCTCAGATATGGACTACCTTCAGCTACAAATATCTATCAAGCCATGGAAAAGAAATTAAAAGTAAAATTAAGTAACACTCTTCTTGAAAACGTGATTGGTAGTGAGCAACATTTGTTCAACAAATAAAGTTTTGAAGAAATACGAAAACTTTTCTTTAATATGATTGCCATTAGATGGATGGTGCACATGAAAAATTTTCTTCCAAGTGAAAGTAGTATTAGAAACAAGAAAGGACAACATTAGCTCCTCATTATGTAGTATGTATTTTATGTTCAACAGAGCTATTTATGTCAGCAAAGAGAGCTATAACGTTTAATTATTTTGTTGTTAAGAATATGTTTTCTTGCAAGTTTCTTACAACCCGTAAATGTATAATTAAAAACTGAATCTTACGTTTGTGTTTAAAAGTGAATTTTTAGTTGTTCGGACATTGAAAAATAATACATTTAAACATGTAAAAAATTAAGTTCTTTGCTGAGGAATCCTGACCGAGAGTCGCTGAAATAGATGCACTCTCTCCTTGAAAGATAATGATGTGCTCATGGACTGTTTGAAATTGAATTGTATTTATGACCATTAGGCATCACTGGTTCAGGTTGGCGGTGATTTTGAGTATAGACTAGAGAGCAGTAGTTATTCTGAGAATGAGTTTGTTTTCTGATTTAACTAAATTGATTAGTATTGTTGCCTTAGGCAATTATGTATGTGAAGTGAGGTCATTTAGATCTGGGATCATAATTATTAGATAAGGAACTTTTATGATTGTGATGAATGATGATATATTTATCACGATAATGACGAAGTGCTTTTCCATATCAAAACACAATGATTAGTTCGACAAATGGAGCTATCTTCTCACTAGCATTAAGGGTGTTAAAACAAGAGGGTGTCACAAGAGTTACTGTGCAAATGTTATACAAATTAAGAGGTCTGAACAAACGTAGAAGACATCAGAGTGGGGGAATATTTGAGTGGTTTGGGAAAAGTATATATCTTATTTAACTTTTGAGATGGAAGGGAATATGTGAAAAGGTAATACGTATAGATGATGGGAGGATGTTGATCCGGAATTGAAAGCGGAGCGCATGTCGTTCTACTAGACCAATCTAGTGAAAGATGTTAATTTCAATTTGGCATGGATAAGGTGAAGAGACAAGTAATAAGAAATAAGAATTGGTGACAAAAGAAATGTTGAAGAAGATGAAGAAGGAAGGAGAATGGAAGCGGATAGTTACAGAAGAAGGTAAAAAAGGCATACAGGAATCTAAATAATGAATTCTGAAGTGAAACAGACAAAGCAAGAGAAACATGGACGAGACAGAAATGTAACGAAATAGAAGACTTTGAAAGACAGGAAAAAAGAAGGAGGCAAATGTGATGAACTTTGTAAGGAAACGAAGCAAACCTTTCGTATCTTTGGAAGACAAAATGGTGATCTGAATACTGAATAATTAGGAAAGGAATGTTGATTAGATGGAAGGAATATAGAGAAGAGCTGCACGAGGTCACATCACCCACGTAGATTAAATATAAGAGAAGAAGAAATGAGTGACGATAAAGTGTTGGAAACACTCAGAGAACGATTTCAAAAGGCCTTTAGTAAGTTGAAGAAATGATGTAAGTGGGAAAAAAGAAAATATTACGAATCAGCAATGAACCATCAGCCTGTTAATACATTCAACAAAGGTTCTTCTATTGGTATTGAAACAAGTTTAGACTGTAAATTGAATGCAGAAATTGAAGAGGGATAGGATTTTGAAGAGGAAAAGGGACAGCGAAGCTATTGGTTTCCTAGGAACAAGAGCAGGGAGATCCATAGATAAAGATGTGTAGAAGTTGTTGATTTTGAAAAGGCTTTTGATAGAGTCAACTGGAGAATCAATTAAACTATTGAAGAAGACAAGTGTGTAATTGAAAAAATGAAAACTTATAAGGAAGCTGTGTTTAAACGGTAAAATACAGGTTAAAGTAGAGGACAAGTTAACAGAGCGAATAGATGCAGAAGACAGAGGTGTTGTCTCTTACCCTTTTTATTTAAAAGAGGAAAAGACGAACCCAGCACTTTGGCAGTATTAAGAAAGATGAATCGTACGTTTATCGTCATCGTTGTGCTTATCATTATCATCATAAATATAGTAGAAGGACCAGATACTTCCACATGCCCGTTCTTTTCATCGGCAATGCTATTTGACGCTGGAAAGACAAGCTGGACATTTGTTCATTCTTCTTGTATTTCCATCAGGAATGCAGAAAACGAACAACATGCAAGAAGTTATTAATGTGGTTGGACATAAGGGACAGAAGCAGAACAAGTGAGATCAAAATTTAATGGAGGAGACTATAAAGAACACAGGCTTGACCAGCATTCAACAAAAACTGTGTGTATTGTGGAGCTCGTGGCCATCTTAAACTTTGCTGTAAACGAATACAGCAGAGAAGATTGAAAAAGCAAATAAAAGAATCAAGTATAACATATCGCGGAATCAGCCGATGCTCAACAGAAAGAGAAAGATATGACAATGGGAATCGGAATAAATGATGCGATATGGAAACCGGAGTCAAAGATTGCTTGGAAAAAGGCATGTCAAGTTCTGAAGCTATAGTCAGATGTAATAGGAAATAGGACCAGTACCAACAAGAACTAAGGATAACCTATTTGTTATCAGCTGACAAGAAACAGCAGCATTAACGGTAACTTTCGCTTATTTCTTGCAAGTCAGAATAATGTATTCATTTTCGGTAGTATGGTCACTTGGCGATGAGAAGTGATTAATCGCAACGTTCCTGATACTAACATTGGTTGCCAGGTGATAAAATATACTTTTTATGGTATATTTTGTTTGGCACACTTGTTTTGCCGAAGCAAAAATGAGACGTGAAAGTTTCTTGTCTGCACAGTTTCTGTGACGCCCTGGAGACTGAAAAATCTAGAAACCTAATCAAGGTGTCATTTGAACAGTATGGTGCTGTAGATTTTACTTTTCCTAACCCCTCTGTTCTAAGAGTAACCAAACTGGGAATATTATACCTTCGCTATGAATCAATAACAAAGTATGTACTTTCCAAGTTGTATTTTTTAAAAATATTTACGCATTTTGGGGATATTCGTCTGTGAAAATCCTACAACAAAGACAAATTCTTGTTGAAATTTTCTGGCGACGCCCACGGCTGCGGATACCTGTATTGAATGTCACAGAAGAAGTTCTCGCATGAGTTATTGGGGTAATGATGTGGGTCGGGTAAATAAAAATGGGTATTTACCCACCCCAAAACTGGGTGTTTATCGTAATCTTCGTGAATATATATAGCTTATAATACTTGTAACCACTTTAAATATTACACTGAAGGCACAGACAAGCTAAGCATATTTATTTATGTTGCTTTTAGTTTTTCTCTCCACTGCACAGTCAGTTTTTCTCTCCATTGTACATAATCAGACTTTTAGTGTGGGCCTCTCCTGTTCTACCGAAGTTACAAATTTAGATGTGATATAAAAGTCCTCCCGAAAGAACGGACCGCTATATAGTTGTACAGTATATTTACAAAGTTAGGCCCGAAAAGGTCCGAGAAATATCGTTGTATATTTAAAAATTTACGGCCCGAGCCTGAAGTGATCTATGCTTTGTAGGCCGGAGCCCGTGCAGACCTCTAAGAAGGCATATCGAAAGAAATTAGAACAACTTAATCTAAAAAGAAGGTAAGTACTTACGATTACGAATGTATAAGAAAACCTTCAGTCTGCCTGTATCACATACCTAAAAAGACAAAGAAAAAGGAATTTACTAAAGTGAATATGGCATAAAATATGAGTTTATTATTTTGTGCCATTTTATGATGTCTAACTTCCGCTAACATTCAATTCACAAGATGAAAGCTTTGACTAATATCGCAGTGAAAATACAAACTTATCTGCACACAAACGTAAATACGTGAAGAGTAATGAAAATGTATTTATTTGCTAGAAAGTGCGGATTGATTTGTGGTACCGCTGTATTCATTGAGATTTCAGCAATAGTCTCTCACCTTTTGGATGAGGGGTGTAACAAAATATAATACATTAGACAGTTATTTAAAACACAAATATTAAGGATTAGTCTATACAGACTGTTCCTTAAGACACTGTAACTAGCTTCGGAAAGAGATTACCCACATGTCAGTAGTAAAACAAGAAAGAAAAAAGGAGTATACAATTGAAGAAATATTCGAAAATGCAAACTTTTGAGTTTGTGCTAACCAAACGTTACTAAGCAGAAGATCTCGTAATATCTTGAACGTAAGATGTTTCGATTTCGCAAATCACAATCGAAATGAAACCCAAAGATTTTATTTTAGTCATGTCTATATTTAAGGAAGTACAGCATAGAGAGGAATCCCTATTTAAGAATTTCATTCTCAAAGATTTCTTTGCAGTAAACAAGTATATGAATTCCCCCTCTAAACTGCATTCTTCGGTAATAAGCGTGTCTTAAAATTTTGATCGTGATTAGCTAGGCGGACACGTCTTACGTAATTATTTATTGTGGCATGACGTCATCTGTGTCAAGGCATCGCTAAATTTGGACGCCTTTAACTCCGAAACTACGCATTTATAGACAGACATTTTTACAAAGATTAACTTTTTTCTTGTTTTAGTATCACCTCCCGAATTTGCCACAATAGTTTAGAATCACCCTGTTCATATTTAGCATTGGATTCCAAGTATATTTCCAGAATTTACAGAAGTGTTGAAAGTGATGTACCTTGAGGTGAGGCGGAGGGGGGAAGGGTTGCATCTCTAGCAATTGAGCCATTTCGTAATCTCTTTGTCCCACCATTCCAGGTCATAATACGTGAAGAGTACCGCAAGTTTAAATAACTTCTAACGTCACGTGCCGTATATATCTTTAACTAAACATCAAAACTTCACAGCCCGATGTTTGAAACAATTTATTATTTAAATCGCGTATTAAACACACATATTAAACGCAGAACGCAACGTTTCGACTATGTCTATAGCCATTATCAAGTGTACTGTTATCAGAATCATTTTTCTTTTTATTGTTTTTATTTTTTAAGTATTTGATTTCCTATTGCCAGACCATGGTTATTTGTTGAGAACTTTATTTTCTCTTTTTTCTCTAATTCTATACATATTGATGACGTGTTTCCATTCTTGGTTTAAACTTTCACATTCATTCTCATTAACGTTATTCGGACTGTAGCAAATGCGATATCCTTCTTTAATCAATATTTCTAACTAATTAGTTCTTTGCTCCTCTAACAAGAGAAGTATTTCGGTTTCTACTAGTAGTAGAAGTTTCTACTCTAAGAAGAGAGTAGAAATTGTTTGATAAGACTTGGTATATGTATTCTGACCCCGATGCTGATAATGCCTCCAAAGTAATTCGACCGTGTAAGGCCTCGTTTGTCCGATAGAGGGCGTTACAGTTTGGAGCAAGGGGGAGACACCCGTTGCAATGACTCCCGTAGTTTCGGTTTGAACAGGTATTTATTACTCAAAATATGTACATGAACATACCTGACAGTGCTGACAAAGACTGCAAAGCCACTCCAGAGTGTAAGAAATAGTTTGGCAGATATAGGCCAGTATTTGTCTTCACAAATGTAAGTGAGGGTTGTCGACAAAGTGAGTGAAACAAAAGCGAGAATCCCAATAGGCACACAGAGCAACCTTCAAAATCACACTCATGGACACGGAGTCAAATACAACTTTATTTTCCATCCTTGAAGTTGCTGACAGTTTCAGATAGGGCCGTATGTAGAGGGGTCCTGAGAGTCCGGACCCCACCTCCCGATTTTTTTTGTGAGATTAGTATCATTTTGGGCAAAATTACATGTATTTTACGTAAATTTCACACCCAGACAGACCTCGGACTCCCCGTCAAAGGCACTGGACCCCCCCCCCAAACCAAGTTCTGGGTATGTGCTTGAGGGTGCATTTGACATCGCTCTCATAGAGTGTGCTTTTGAAGGTAAACTGGGAAATCACGTCTTTATGGTCAAAATGCATTCAGTCATCCACAAACAGCTGTCTGCTACGGCGTATCGCCCTATGTTGCAGTATTCGTGACAGGCATCTGGGTATATGGTACCAGAAACTATCACCAATTTCAAGAGTGTAATTGAAGTGGCATTTGATTTCGCGCCCATGGATGTGTTGTTTGATAGATACGATAAATAAAATATTTTATGGTACGAATTAGAATTGATTTAATTCAGACATTATGGTCAATAGTTTATAAACTTGAACTATGGTACAATGTTTGATATCAACAATTATTTTTTACTTTGTTTCTAGTTTTCAATAATGAAATCAGACATATTGGATTTATCAAAGTAAGAATATGGGTTTTTATGGTTTAAGATAAAATCATCAGAAATGGTTTTGAATACATGAGAATGGTATGCATTTATGTCTATGTATAAAATATGGAGTTGTGAAATGCTGCAACCCATCTCGCCACTGCCCGATACGGTAGAGCAGCTTCACCACAGGCCTCTACTAATCCTCTGTGAATCGTCCTAGCATTTCGCCCTCGTGCCACCTGGAATTTGATAAACACACGCTGTTCTGCACGCGTGAACATTGCGTTAGGGCAGTATTTCACACAACAATCACTTTAACACTGTCTACTCGCCACGCACACCATAATATGGGATCGTAGCAGCGTTGAACTGACTCTTACACATCCACGGCACACACTACGTTCGTCATTTGTCTCCTGCCCACACGACACTCCAATCGTAGCAGTGTTGCCAGTTCGAGTTAAATGACCCTCGTACATGACATCATGATGAACGGCAGTTCTTCGAGTGACGCTGGAAAAGGACACTGTTAGCGGCACTCAGATCGTATACAGTTAGTTTTGGATCTACCGAAGTATAAGTCCGATTTTGATGCTTGAACTTACATTTGAAAGCTCTTTCCAATATTAAGACACAGGAAAAAATTGGGTCGGTAGGATCTCCTTGGGACCTCCTAGGGCGCTTTGAGAAAAATATCAAAATTTCACATTTTTTAGGATAGCACTGACCCCAGACAATATAGGCGGCCGAAACTTACTAGATCTTATTCTACGCTTCAATACGTTTCAAACGGTGTATCATACGTTAAAATCGGTGGAGCAGTTCAAAAGTTACGACTTTTTGTAACCGAATCACAAAATTTTCACAAATGATAGAAAGGTATGTCCATCATTCTGTGTGTCTTTTTGTTTTAGCCCCAAATTGGTGGTACCGGGGAGTTTTAGGGGTCCATTGCGGGCCCCCATGATGATGGGGGTAAATCCAAGCTTAGACGTTTGATAGGAGTTACGGTTTTCGAGATATGGAGCAAAATCGATCTTGTATCCTTCCGCCATAGTGACACGTGCCACTTTTTAAATACGAGCCCGTACGGAGAACACTCTCCGCCGCTGCTGCACTCATCTGGGCATGACGTAAAGGAGAAAAATGTAAAGATACATGACCGTACCTAACTTTACCTAACCTCCACGTTCCCATGGCCAGTAATTTAAGAAAATGTACGAATAATGCAATAAAAAAATATTAACCATAAAAATAAATTTTGAAAATTTACATGACCGAACATAACCTCCACTTCGCCATGGTCACTAACTTAATATAATGTACGTAAAATGCAGGAAAGCAATTATTAATAATGAATATAAACATATATAAATACATGAAAATATATTCTGAAAGGAAAATCTAGTGTTAACCTCGCCGGGACTCGAACCAGGGCTTTTTTGTTTACCAATTCGACGCCAGGCCATCGAAGCAACCTCGCAGATGTGGTTTCTCCTTTGTATTTACAGTGCACTTGTCTCCTACACGTTATAGCGCGTGTGCAGGAGAGAGGAGCATCGGCATAGATGGCTCGTTTTACAGTCTTTTTTTTTATAGGCAGCCTTACAAAATAAGTGATATCAGTACAAAAACCCGTTTGGGGTAAAAGGAAAAGCAACGCAAGAATTCTACTCACAAAAGAAGTGATATCTCTATTTTGCGAGTGATTTTCTTTGTGTCACTATGGCGGAAGGATACTGTCTCTTAATTTTATTACAAAGGCAATACTTTCGCCATAGTGACAGAAAGAAAGTCACTCGCAAAATAGATATCACTTCTTTTGTGAATAGAATTCTTGCGTCACTCTTCCTTTTACCCCAAACGAGGTTTTGTACTGATAGATATTACAAGAAAACTAGACTTAGTCTCCCATAGAGGTTTTGCATATTTTGATAAATTAATTTCTATATATTTTAAAGGTATATACTTCTTATTATTTATAATGTCCTTAATAGTTATAGCTGTTCCAAAAGTATTTACAGAAAATAATATTCCATATACAAATTTAGGTACACTAAAGATTTACATATGCCATAAACTTCGGCTGATAATTTTATAGATACATTTAATATTACCAATTCCAAAGGATGATTTTATATAAACTATTAGAGGGGCCTCGCACAAGAATTTAGTCATCTCGTAGGATGCGAGGTGACGTTACAACTTGTCAGTTTAATGTTGTCAATATTTTCCCCCCGGTGTTTCTTTAAGCTGGTAACTGTTCTTTACACAAAAATCAAAAGTAGGTTGCATATTGCTAATAAATATCAAGGGTGTGGGTAACCAGCTACCATGGGTCTCAATGGAACGTCCTTTATGTATCTTTAGTAGTCCATAGACGAACGGTAATTGTAGAGTATCTACTATCAATTTCTCTTTCTATGAAGTGTTAAGTATATTAGTGCTTTTTATTATACGCGTACCTTCGAATTCGGTTGTGATTTTATTTAAAGGACTTTTCCTTACTTGTTCATAATTGGATGCTTGAAGAACATCATTTATTTTCTTAACATATGAAGAGTACAGGGGAAAAAGGGGGGGATGTCCACTTTTGGGTCAAATTTAGATTGTTATGCCATTTTGTAGAGCATGTTGAGTACTTTCAGTCAATATATCAAAAAGTGGAAAAACGTTCACGGTTAGCCTGCTATAGCCGTTTAAAAAATCCTTGTAAAATGGAAGAAGGGGGTATCGCCATCTCTTACAGTGAAAAAAGGGGGCCATCCAATTTACTCCTATTTTTTGTCTGCTTTTTTATCGATAATCTTGAACTGCATTTATATTCCATTGTTGACAGAGCTAAACATAGCTTCAACAACCAATTCTGTTTAAATAGTTCGCGTTAGTTTCATTGTAGACGTTGAAGGTCTAAGATGGCTGCTGTAGGTTGTGGTTTCCTATCAAATTCAAGAAAGAGGAAGCGGCAAGGACGTGTTAGTGATGCGTCAAGAAAATTACGAGCTCAGTGTTTTGAAACAGGAGAAAACTGTAACTGTACAAAAAAGTGTTTTGACCAACTACGATTATCAGACATTCAGAAAATAATACGTGATTTCAATTCATTAGGAAATTGGAATGCACAAAGTGCTCACCTTGCTGGGCTAATCACAGTTCACTTCATAACGAGAAGAAGAAGTAGGAATGAAATAGATGCGAAATTTCATGACGCTTCATACTCTTACCGAGTTAGAAAAACGCGCGAAGATGGCACTACCGTTGATATTCCAGTCTGTCAGAAAGCCTTCCTATCACTTCATGGAGTCAAGAAGAAAAGGTTACAGACAATTCAGAGTTCTTTAAAATATTCTGGAACTGCACCTACTGATGGCAGAGGGAAACATAGCAACCGTCCACACAAGCTTCCTAAAGTTACGCATGATAAAATATCAGAACATATTCGATCTTTCAAAGGACGATCGAGCCATTACAGTTTGGACAAGACTTCAAAAAATTACCTTCCCGAGGATCTTAACATAAAGAAGATGTATGAAATGTATTGTGACTTTTATAAAGACTATCCTGTAAGCTATGAAACTTACAGAACCATATTTTCCACCGAATTCAACATATCATTCGGTTATCCCCGTAGCGATACATGTAGTACCTGTGATGAATTGGAAGTCAAATTAAAATCTCTAAATTCTGAGCTTAATAATTTGCTGGAGGAAAATAGTTCAAGAAAGGCAGAGATTGAAAAGGAGAAAAGTCGTTTAGAAATCCAGAAGAAAGTGCATCTTACAAAGGCTAAGACATTTTACGAGAGGAAGACTTCATCCAAAAATAGAAGCAGAACATCAGAGGACGTTGAAAGCTTAGTGATGGATTATCAGAAGAATCTTCCATTACCAAACGTGTCATCAAACATCGTTTATTATAAGCGCCAATTGTCATTTTATTCATTTAATATACATCAATTATCAGACTCCAAATCAGCTTTCTATACGTACACAGAAGTAACAGGCAGAAAAGGTGCTAATGAAGTGGTTTCATTTTTGGATGATTTTTGTCAGTTTCAGTTATCTTCCAACGTCCGCCACCTTGAACTGTTCTGTGACTCTTGTAGTGGTCAAAACAAGAATTACACTTTATTCAGATACCTTCATTATATGGTGCATGAAAAGCAAAGGTTCACTTCCATTCACGTAACATTCCCAGTTCGTGGCCATTCCTACCTTGAATGTGATAAGAATATGGGACTGGTGAACACGAAATCAAGAGTTGAAATGCCAGGAGACTGGAATAATGTGATCAGAAGCAGCAGAGTGAAACCCACACAATTTGAGGTAACTGAAGTTGACCGCTTCATGATTCGTGATTGGACATCGTTCTTAGAACCACTGTATTTGAAGAAATGTCCGTTTCAGTCTAGACCAATTATGGAGCTTCGAGTAGAGAAGAGTCACCCAAGATTGGTGATGTACAGGGACACTTACAACGGACCTTGGTATTCTTCCGTGATTCGCCCACCATTAAGGAATGGCCCACCAGAAGTACATTTATTGGAGGGAGAATTCTTACATCCACAGACTGCGTATGAAGGTAAGAAATTAATATTTTCTAACTCACAATAATAGCAAGATTTTTTAAATTTCCATTTTGAGTCTAATTTGGATTAAGATAATTTTGGATTTGTTGCTATATTGCCCAATATCTCTTATAAATAGCTGCCTGTCGTCATTACTTTTATCTATTAGAATAAAGTTTGAAATATTATTGTCCAGACGGAAGTGGGCAGATTTTCTTTCATTTTTCGAGACATTTCACTACAAACAATAAAGATAAAGTTAGTAGCTTATTTAAAAAAAAAAAAAAAACTATAACTAAAATGCGTAGCAAGTTAAATGCGAGGTCTAGAATTAGTAAAAATTTCAAATTCTTCCTTGTGGCTCGACAGTTTGAATATTAAAATAGTCAGTCAGCTTTAACGTTAGGAAAATGATCCTCCACTTGAAAAACTTCGGATCAAAACCCAGTAAGTCCACCTGTGGACAAAAATGCATTTTTCTGCGGATTCCAATCATTTCAATAGCTATTCGTCGATCTACGTAATGTTTTTCTATGCTTTCACTGCAAAAACGTCTCTGAAATACCGCGTTTACATAAGAAAACATTGATTTCACATGCAGTATTTTGTCTTTCCTGAAAAGTTTTCTTTGATGGACTTACTACGTCTTCAGCCTACCTTGCGAAGCATTGACAGTCATGCTTCTCCTATTGTAAATTAGGCTCACATAATGCAAAAACAGAAATTGGACGAATGAACTATGGTTATGTCAGGACAGAATTTTTGTAGAGTTGCAAGCATCAGAGAGCGGAGAGAGTAGGACCACTTAAGAGTGGACTGGAGCTTTGATCCAGTAAAAATGTACCATTTGTTATTTTCTCAGTTTATCATAAACGAAAGCAGATATTGAAATGTAAATTAACCTGATCAGAAAGGTACAGCAGACGCGTTTGGTTTGAATCATCTTCAGTGTCACCATTTCTAGAAATTTGCAATGTTGCCAGCATATTAAAATCCCAAAAATCTCGGTTAAGATAATAGCTAGAACAATGAACTCAACGGCATTTAATGGCAAATTATGTTGACTTTAAACGCTGTGAACTACTTCTTAAATACTATTTTTTATTTCATTTGAAATAAGTAAAATATTGTGTTTTTGTTCTATTTTGTTTCATTTTACTTATTGCAAATTAAATACTTATAGATAATTACTTATAGTTCCAGTCCACTCTTAAGCTGTTCCTACATGTAAATTAGATGCTAGCTGTAAATTAGATGCTTCCTACAATAAACTTCACAATACAGTGCTCGAAAAGAGAAGTCGACCTACGAGCTGGCGTTCATTTATAAAATGATACGCTGAGCAAACAGAAAATTAGCTGCCTAACGTTGAAGGATATGCAGAATAATTCAACTTTATCCACGGTAATACATTAAAATACTAAAATAAGTTAATTTGGAATGGTTTGAATTGGATATGATACAAACAGAAGTTATTTGTGTGATTATATAAGCTCTTTTCCTCCTTTTGTAAAGGTATTTTGCCAATCTCGGAAGAAAAATGGCAGGATCTGCAAGCTTTGAAAGACTTATGCAGCCCAGATGCTCAAGTCTTCTACATGAAACTCCCAAAGAAGTAGCTGGAGGAATGAAGAGAAACAAACAAAGAAACAAAAAACAAGGAAGGAATACAGAACAATGTTTAATAACCAGTGTTGATGATTTGCGTTCAATTTTGCCCCTTTTTTCCATTGTTTAGTCTGCAAGAGGTCCCTTTTTCCCCAGTACAAACCGACCTCATGTTAGTTTTTGCAACTTTGTAAACTTCAATAATGCACGTTAAATATAAAATTTTCTTTGCAAGTTTATAATATAATAAAAAAAAATTAAGCCGAATTTGAAACAAATTCGACGATTAGTTTACGAAATAAAACGTTTTAAACTTTAAAAAGTGTTTCCTGTAAAATTATAAAAAATGGACATCCCCCCTTCTTCCCCTGTACTCTTCATATGTGTTCTTTTTAATAATTACTAACTTGTTTCCTTTCTCGGCAGGTATGCACCACGCTTCCTGTTTTTTCGTTTTTTTAGAGTAGTATTAGGTTTCTTAAAGGAGCAAAGAACCAAGCAGGAAGAATGATTAGAGAAAGATATCGCATATGTACGATCCGAGTAATGTTAGTAAGAATTAATGTGGAAGTTTAAACGAAGAATGGGCAAAGCGTCATCAATATGTATAGAATTAGAGGAGAAAGGAAAAATAATGTTCCCAACAAATAAATATCTATGGTCTGACAACAATTTAAATATTCAAATATTTAAAAAAGAAAAAAGAAAAATGATTCTGTTAACAGTACACTTGATAATGGCTACAGACGTAGTCGAAACGTTGTATTGTGCATTTAATATGTGTATTTAATACGCGATTTAAATAATAAATTGTGTTTCAAACATCAGGCTGTGAAGTTTTGATTTTAGTTAAGGATACTGGAAGTTTATTTATTTATTTGCTAGAAAGCAAAATGTCCAAAGTGAAAAATGTCCAGATCAAAAATGTCCAAAATCAAAAATATACGAAGCAAATATATCCAAAGTTAAAAATGTCCACAGCAAAAATTTCCAAAGACTATAATGTCCAATGTGAAACAAGGTCCGAAACAAATATGTCGAAATTTAAAAATGTCAAAGTAAAAAATGTCAAAAACGAAAGTGTCCGAAGTAAAAATGTCTGAAACAAGAGCGTCCAAAGAGAAAAATGTCCAAACTATAACGTCCAAAGTGGAAATGTCCAAAGTGGAAATAAAATATGCAAAGTATAAATGTCCAAAATGTAAAATGTCCAACGTAAAAATGTCCAAACGCCTAAATGTCGAATATGTAAAACGTCCAAAATAAAATTATCCAATCAGTAAAACGTCCAAATTAATAATGACCAAACACAAAAATCTATATAAATAATATTGGAAGTTTGTCTGTCTGTCTGTATGTTTATAACTAAAATGTATTTATGATACTTATACGTGCGTCCATTGATTTGCACAAAATTGTGCATTCGTGTTTCCTATGTACTGGGTCAGTTCATAGAGATGCTCCCAGTCCGGTATTGCACATTAGTTGTCAGTGTGGCCACCTTTCTCAAATCTATTTTCCAAATTGTTTCAATACCATTGGACTCACCAGCACCAAACTTGGCATAAGCTTTATTAAGCACTATAGAAAAATACTGTCGGTGTTACTATCCCCAAGCATCCCAATTGTCAGTGTCACAAGTCTATTTTAAAATTATATTTACAAATCTACAGGGCGGCCACAAAGTCTCTTTACACTGTAACTAATCCGGAAAGAGAATTCATTTATGGCGAAGAGGCTTACATCTATTGCTAAAATATGAAATTAACATGCTAAAGATATTGGAGACTTAGGTATTTGTAAGAAAATGTAAAAAGTATATAAAAATAAAACTGCACAATTTTAGTAAAAGGGCTCTCCGGCAACCCTGTCTCTACACACGTTCCATAGACATACACTAAGTTTTGTAGAGTATACGTTTGCATTAGACAGTAGGGCAGGTAATAGAGGTGCTCCTGGAGCAGTAGTTGTCAGTGTTGCCAACCAATTCCAAGATGTTAGTATTTGTAATCACAGTGTTGCCCATATCTGAACCATACTTGATTTTTAGAACTGGAAGAGATCATAGAGGTACTCCGGGCTGCGAATTTCGGATTTATGTGGCAATGTGCAACCGTGGGTTTTGAAGAGCAAGTAAGAAGTGATTTTGCAATAACGCAAAATATGCTAAAATGGTTTCGAGTGTCTAGGCATAAGTAAAGAGCTAAGATGTAGGAAATAAATGGCTACGTGAACTGTAACACAAACACAATTTTTGCAAAGCGCTGTGCGTTTCCATATCGATCTAAATACATTGCTAGTTTTATACGTCAGTTCGTGGTACTATTAAGTACTTTTGCTGAGTACTTTTGTTGTGCCACCTAATGGCATACGAAAAGGAAATGTGTTTATTACTTTGTAGGTATAATTTCTCTAGATAAAAGTTCTGTAGTTTTTCGTTTTAAATTTAACTTCTTGTTATTTTTGCATAGATGTCAATGATACTTACTTTAGCAATAATATGTAAGGTTTCGATTTTCAATTTGAATTTATGTATTGCCTTTGGACTCAGCGATTCCACCAGAATTTTAAGTTTGGGGAGTGTAAATTCAAAATTGAGAGGGTGTAAGTGGAATTTTGTATGGTTTCTATCGAGTTTTGACCGCAAAATTTTAAAGGTAGGGGTATTCTCGACGATTTGGGTTGACATCACCCACAAGTGAGGGTGGTCTGGCGGAATCACTGGGCTCAGGCAAAAGCTTCGGTACGGTATTTCAGTTTTCAAGGATAGTTTATGTACATTTTCGTATACCGGTACATTGTTCATTATTATCATTATGTTCTCAATACTGGAAGTAAGAATAAAGCTTTTCTTTTACACAGTACACAGAAAGTCAGTTGTGGATCTGTCACTGAAAACGGCATAATCACTCAGTACTTTATTATCGGAAACTGCAAAGGACATGTCTTCATGATCATTTGGGTCTTTGTACTTTAGCATCAAAATTTCCCATTGAATGTTGCAAACAAAGATGTACTGTACAGTACATACACAACGATAACAGTTGGCTTGGACTATTACGAAGACAGCGAACTCTGTATGCAAAATCTTTAACTCCGACTTCTTCAGACGATAGCACGTCTCCACTGACATTTCTGATGTAGACCTATAATTTCCTGTACATTGTGTAAGAAAAGTTCTACTTAGAATAATACAGTGTATAAAACTCAGGTACGGTAATACTTCTTCCAAATTTCGTATCTCTATGGCCATGAAACGTACTAAAATTTTCATTTATTTCGCGAGAACCTATTCAAGTACCTTCCGTATTTATTAGTTACATTCTCGGTGATGATGAACAAGTTCCTATTCCTTTTTATTTTATCTGTATGCTCTTTATTGTTGTTACATCACGGATTTAACACATCATTTTATTCGTTTTCCATATTATGAGAACCAAAATGGTGACCAGCTAATGCATTGCTGTGTTCTAAAGTAGTTCAGTACATCATCGACTAGCCAACGAGGTGACAACCTATTTTCTTCACGCTAGATTGTCGAATTTTACATAAAATCGCACAGTAGTGCCGAGTGGGCGGAGGTGAGTTAGTGGTAAGATTCCTTTTATTCATAGTCACTCAGTACCGATTTTTTTTTTACATTACAATGCACCACTAGGCTTTAATGTTTCCCAATTTGATTTACGTAGTCCCTTTCGTGCCCATCCACCCTCTACGTTACTGCTCAACTCTTTCACCACTCGAAGTAGTCCAACATTCAAATGTTTTTTCTTCCTCTTTAACACACTTCCTATTGATTTTTCCTTTTAGAATGTGATCCAAAATCGGGGGTACTGTGAGTGCAAGAACATATACTGTCTTCTGCATGACCTTTGCCCTAACATCACTCCTTATTTGTACGTCAGACTCTGCACTGTGCGCATCCGAACGTCCAAAATCTATTTCTTCCATCCGCTTGTGCTGGGCAATTCCTCAACTAACTAGTTTTGTGAATGACAAGGTTACCGTTGATCTAGAAAACTGAGGAAAGTTAGGCACGTTTTTGTTACTACTCGCTGAACACTAGGGCGGGCCGACATTTTTGTTTCAGATATTGTAGTTCGAGTAGTCATGAAAAGTTGTGTACTGGTACAAAACAAAACCATGCCAAATATGCCATCCTAAAACAATATTTAACAGGGCCTCTGTACCCCTAAAGAGCCCAATTGTTTTTTCTTGCAAAACAAGTAATAAAATTATGATACCAGTTTCCACATGTTGGAGTTCGAGTAGTTACGAAAACTTGTGCATTGGTACGAAATGAAGTCATGTCAAATATGGCCAATTTTGGCCGTTTGCAAACCAAAATAGAACATAACATAACATAACATTCTACAACTTTTGTACGGTACTTAAACTCAACTTTCTAACATTTGTTTTTCGGGGGACCCAAAACTTCCGAAAAAATGTTAGAAATTTAAGTTTGAGTACCGTGCAAAAGTTATAGAATGTTGTTCGCCCGAAGCACAGCCAGATCAAAAAAATATCTAACCGGTCCACGGAGCCCGAGAAATATTTTAGTTTGAAAACGGTAAAATATGTTTGACGGTCAAAACCGGCCATATTTGACATGGCTTCATTTCGTACTAATGCACAGCTTTTCGTAACTACACGAACCCCAACATGTCGGTACATGTATCATATATTTATTACTTGTTTTGCAAAAAAACAATTAGGCCCTTTAGGGATACAGGGGCCCTGTTAAATATTGTTTTAGGGCGTTCATATTTGGCATGGCTTTATTTCGTACCAATACACAAGTTTTGATGACTACTCGAACCCCAATATCTGAAAAAAAAATCGGCTCCCCCTACTGAACACCCTGAATGAGCTTGTTTAAAAGAAGGATTACGATAAATGCCTACTGCATATTATACTTGAATATGACGTATAGTTGCTTCTCTAATATAGCGTTTGAATACGTTCAACGCATATCCTGATGCAAAATCAAGGGGTAATAGTCCAAGGACATACATACTACCGTCTACATTATGCCTTTTGTTGACTTACATCCACTTTTAAACCATAGGCATATTCTTCATTATATGCATCTGAAACAAAAACTACCGATACCTTCAACGCTACATAAAACTAGTAGCTAATATATACGGAATTAACCATGGTCTCTGTGCGTCTACGGATCAGATAAGCACTCTCATATTATACACAGTTTTAGGTATTTTGCACGCATTTAAGTATGTTTTGTAGCTATAGGGATGCAAAATGAGACTTTCGCAGGTGTTTCCAGAAGTCTATCGGAGAAGTAGCTAAACTGATATATTACTCCACCTTCCTGTAATGCCTTATTTAAAGTACTGTAATTGATGTCGTTACCACCTTCAGAAATAACTCCAAAACAACAACAATAGAAAGCCTGATACACTATCTAAAACATGCAAAACCTTTGCAAAGTAGTAAACATATTACGATGACACAAAATGAAGGTTGATAGACAAGCATGTACAGAGAAACAAGTTGACCAACCTACTGAACAAATGTAGAATAAATCAATGTCGCAAAATTAGTTTCCTTTGTAGGGTGAAAGGAGATGCACTCCCAAAATAATTCACGCATTATTGCGAAACGTGTGAAATTTCCAATGCGACTACAAACTAAACTAGAACTATTACAACATTCAAACTGGAAAAGTTGACAGACCAATTTATATTCTTTTATTGGGGAACATTGTTTTGGGTTCCTTAAAAGAAACGTTCAACGCATCTTACATTATTCTCAACATTGTATATTATGGTATTGGAAAATCTTATATTATTTGGTTTTTCAAATAGGGTCCACCCCCGGTTGCACATTACCCCACAAAAATCCGAAATTCACGTCCTGGTGTTTCATTTATAGTATCTGACAAACAACACTAGACGGGTTGTTACTAAACTGTAATGTCACCTACAAGTTACTTAGCGGAAGTTAGCGCAAGTTTCTTGCACAACTATCGGAAAATTATTAACACGAAAAAATCACAAGCAAAATTTTTTCTTTATTTTTACACGTGTTATTCATATATTCGGCAAGATAGTAGAACACTTTTAATAATAGTAATGGCAAGTACACTAAATGCAACAATGAGGGATAATTTAATTCACGAATAGGTTTGTTTCATTATAACAACATGTTTCAATATCTTTCCCTTCAAGTGTTGTTCTCTGATAAACAGAAGACAGTTATGGTCCCATTACAGAAGGAAGATACATTTAGTTTAAAATTTATATGATTGTAATATTATGGCTATAAAATATTGAGAATTATTACGAAATTAAGAAATAAAATATTTAGATTTTATTTAGATGGTAAAACAAAGTCATGTTTTACCATCTTGTGACAACAACATTAACTAATGTTCCAGAGTCTTACAAAACATATGTAATCCTAACCCTAACTCATTCCGCGACCCGCCCGTGTCAGATTTGATTTAGGTCTGAAGAAATGAGAGGCCACCTTACGTAACCGTAGTGAAGTTAGCCCTCACCAGAAACCAATTCACATGAAAATTATGTAATTGGTTAGTTGATGTTTGTTGACCATTGCATCATATTTCTTTGCGAGAAACCAAATGGTGAGGGCTAACTTCACTATTATCCTTACCATACTTAGAAACTAACGAAAACCATGTCACTAGGTAGATTTTCGTTAGTTGACAGTCACAGCATATATTTTAGATTGAGCTTATTGTGAGGGCTAACTTCATACTTGTACTTAGGTTGGTCGGTTTGAAATGAAAATCAAATATATATGCCAAAATGATGAGGTCTAACCTCCCATTTATAGGGTTTGCTATTAAATATCCATAACAGCAGAGGATGTCCATTGGACGTCCATTTTATGTCCGTAGAGATGTTGTACTTTCAACATTTATACAGAAAATAGAAGTCCGTGAAAAAAGACTTCGCCGATGTCTGATGGATGTACAGAAGACAGTTTATTTTAGAGGTCCACTGGAAGTCCAGTAAATGTATATCCCAGTGGCGGACATTTTGGACTTCCAATGGATATTCAGTAAACGGATATTCATGTGAGAGATATTGTGGACATGCAGTGGATGTCGAAAAATTGATGTCCCAAGGGCGGAAATTGTGTGGACTTTGAATGGAAGCAAAAAAAAAAATCCATGCGTTCGGCAGTTTTGATGTCTAATAGGTGCTGAGATGTGTATGACAATGTAGACGTTCAATGGATGCCAGTAATATGGATCAGAAGGCGGGGCAAAATTTTGTTTTCTTATACATTGTTGCGTTTGAACAGTGTTTATTTCAGGGGTGACCAAGACAGAGGTTTTACAACCACAACACGAAAGATTCGACGCCGAAAAGTTCCTAATAATAATAATAATATATGGAAATAGTTCCATATCCCCGGTAAGAACAAAACTACCTTCAGAGGCGTTCAAACAGCGGCCAATTAAGGCAGTCGTGTGGTCTGAGAATTCGATAATCGCGTTGACGAATCACAAAGTCAGTCTAATTTTTGAATCAAGACAGGGGCAGAGTCAGTGAACTCCGGTCAAGACCGGGTCAGTCGGATGAAGTTTCGGTGGGTCACGGGGTCAATCAGATCACATATGTCCGGGTCACCAAAAGTGACCTGGTTTCAACTCTGTCGTGGACGTTTAATGAATGTCCGTAAATGTATGTCTATGTGAGGGACGTTATGGGCGTCCAATGTGTGTCTAGAAATTTATAGTACGTGTGTGTGAATCTGCGTTTTATTTCTGGCCTTCAGACATCTCAGACTCAGGCTAGATGTGATAGGGCTTACTTGTTCAACAGAGAAAATAGTCGTGTATTACAGGAAGAGCACCAAAAGTCATGCATTTAGCGAATGCTTCTTTCGAAACCCAATTAGGCAAATGTCAACTATAAGTTCCCATGCGGTTTCGATTTTGCTGATACAAACTAACTTGGTGCGGAGACGAAATGTTTGATCAGCGCTGAGAGAACATGTACCTCGAATGTTAGACAGGCACCTATCTAGAAATTGGTTTAGCTAGGTGTCCAATTGCCGGCATAAAGCTCTGAAATACGTCCTTGACATTGAATGATGAGTACAATTAATATGCTTTGTAACCTGGACGGTGAGTGACATCCAGTATGGGAGCGTAAACGAGTTGTTGCTCGGGGAGTTTGTGACTCCACTCATCATCCGGTGCTAGGGACGTATGGGTTCGGGAATCCAGACTGCACGAAATTCAGAACTATATGCAGAATAAGTATAAACTCTGCACAAGCGATGGTGAAAACTAGTTGCCCAATCAGGATACCTTACGCCAGTAATGAATGATGGTTTCCATTTCGAAACCTAAACGATAATTTTTCTCTTTATAAACGGAATGTAAAGTGACATTATGTTCAATTAATATTTTTTTCATATGTTCAATTCATATTCGTGGGTGTAATGCTCATTATTATTTACGCTTATTATTATTATTTACTAAAGTTTCTCTCTAATTGGGGAACTCGTGCGTCTTGCGAATGCAGTATGCTTCAAAAAGGGAGGGGCGTGTCTATCTTTAGGTTCTTCGAATCAATGCATTATTAAATTCTGCAAGGAGGAGGAGGAGGGGGAAATCGTCCAATAACATCAACTAACGACAAGATGGCCTCAGCTAACGTCAACTAACGAAAGTCTATTTGAGTAACGTGGTTTTTCGTTAGTTTCTAAGTATGATGAGGGTAACCGTGAAGTTAGCCCTCACCATTCGGCTGCTCGAAAAAAAAAATGATTCGATCGTCAACTATCGTCAACAAATATCAACTAATGATCAAGTAACGAATTAAATCATTTTCATGTAAATCAGTTTCTGGTGAGGGCTGGGAACTTCAAAACGGTGCTCACGTGTTGTGTTTTATTAATGCTACCGATACTACAAATTAATATAAGACGAAAGCAGTGGCGAATCGAGCTTCTCAAAGAAGATTCGAAATTGATTGATCTGGTGATTAACCAGCTATGACTGCCATGATGCATAAATGATTGTTATTTACGAAAGTTCAGCAAGGATTTTAGAAGAGCTCAGATTTTGTTGCAGGCGTTCATGGATGGAGGTGATACGAAACATTATAGAGCTTGATTCAACAAGTCAATTAGTCTCTGAAATGAAGCATGCATTACATTCATTCCGTTAACATATAACAGCTCGGTACTGAACAATCGATGACTCTAGTAAATTGAAGCTCATTACTTACATATCTTATTTTCAATTTGTACTCATCTAAGCAATCTGTATTGCCAAATTTAATACCACAGGAATTAAGTATAACGCAATAATAGCAACTGAAGACAATAATATCTTAAATGATAATAAAAAAATCTTATAGTCGATTATCAATTTTCTGATCGGAAATAGAATACTGTCCTCCCAGAGTTCAACGCATTGGTAGGTAGAACTTTTTTTTCAGGTTGGTATAGTTCTCGAAAGTTTTGGTTATCTTCCCTTTCAACTACAAAAAAATTCAGACCCCAATATCTTCAGGTTGCCGATTTCGAACGATTTCGATGTTTGAAGTAAAAATAGCAAACTTTTGAAACTTCTCCAGAATTCTCCTAAATATTTCTAATTTGAGTTTAAGAACCAAGACACTCAATTGTCCGAATACCACTTACTAAAGCCTTCTATTAAGTATTGTTACCTAGGAAACTCATCTTAACTCACAAAAGTAACGCCAGAAATCAGAATATTAGTTTTATTTATTTTTTATTCTACAGAACATAATCTCACAATATTGGTAATGAAAAATAAATTAAAAATAAATTTACTTAGCCACACTTACTCCTTCTCCCTCCTTATTAGCCACTACTTGTGCACCTATTAAATTGCTGAAATTGGAGAATACTATTTGAGAGGTCCTGAGCTTTTGCGAGACTCATTAAATCAAAATATTATAACCAAAGATAACTTTGGACATTTTTTAATACGGACATTTTTGTTTCGGACATTGTTTACTTTGGACATTTTTGTTTAGGGTATTTTTTCCTTTGGACATTTTTGTTTCGGACATTTTTTACTTCGGACATTTTTGTTTCGGGTATTTTTTCCTTTGGACATTTTTGTTTCGGGCATTTTTTACTTTGGACATTTTCGTTTCGGACATTTTTTTGGATATTTTCGTTTCGAACATTTTTTCCTTTGGCCTTTTTCTTTGGACATTATGACCTGGAACGGCCTTATATGCCTAAAGGCCTTAAAGTAAAATAAAATAAGTTCAATTCTAGATAATTATGGGGATGCAAGCTTTTTAATTATATTCTACAAATAAAAGTACCTATATTTGAATAGGGAACGAATGACTGAGTATTTTCAATAACTAAACAATCCAGACTCACCACAGCGAACCGTATATAGAGTATTGGTCTACATTCTAATATATGTACGTACTTTCTGTATTGACTTCGAGAAACTTTTTTCTTTCACCGGTAGATGTCTCCGTAGCTCAATGTCTTATTTGCTTAAATATTCTGGTAAATGAAAATTATTTGATTGGTTAAGCTGAAATATTCCTGTTAGCTGAAATACAGCGGTACGAACCAATCTAATTTATCACGATATTTAAGAAAGTAACCTGAGACCTCTACTGGTGAGGAAAGAAATTTCTTCGAAGCCGGACAGAAATGCGTAGATATCTATCAATGCAGACCAATTCTCTATGTCGTTTTCAGTGGTATTACTTGATCAGGGTTCGAATAACACGTTACTCCAATTTGTATCTGCTAGCTGAATCATTATTCGATTGTGGGTTATCCTAAAAACTGAAGATTTTGGACAAAAATTATGGTAACCCTCAACATTGTAAAAGAATAATAAGAAATGGTGTTGTTTTTCAGGCTGTTATTCACTACCTTCCTTTCACCTTACGAGTAGATGTAGATTTTGTCAACAGATGGTAGAGCTGCAGTTAATATAATTAATAAGCACTTACAGTAAACCAAATTTACAACTGCTAATACCTTAAAATTAAGTAATTGTGGGATATTATTGTTTTCCAGCGAAGTCTTCAATTATTTGATATTCTGTTACTCGAAGAATTATTCAGATAATAAAAATAATCACTCGAATAATCCGAAATTGGATTATAAATATTTAAATAATGAACTTTTCGAGTTAGAAGTTGTGGTGAGAGCATGCTTTAGATGATCTGGAAGTTCCAATTCTGTGGCATTACATTTGTTATTTATTATTATAGCAGTATCTCCTGATGCAGTATTCCTGTCATTTCTAAATACATCAACCAAAAGATCCGATTATTATTGCAACACTACATTCTAGTCCCAGAACAGACATTAACAACAGTCTACCTTTATTAAGATACTTTACGAAATATCAGAAACTCATTATTGCTGCAGATATAAACAGTCAGCATCAGTTGGTGGGGGATCCAATCACTAACGATAATGGCACAAACCTGTTTCAATATCTGCTACAATCTCCTTTAATCAACGTAAATGTAGGACCTACTCGTTTTTCTAACAACGTTGAAACGGCACCAGATAAGATATTAATCTCACCTAACATTTCAAACAAACTTATCCAGAAGAATGTCGAGGTCAATCTGCCTACTGATCATGGAGAAATCTATATTACATTCAGTCTTAAACTCATCAAAAACATGTCCATTTCGAAATATCCAAATTGCAACAAAACAGATTGGGAGAAATATAGAAATTATTTACAAACAGAACTCAAAGATTTACAAATTATTATAGATAAAGTTGAGGATATCGAAAGAGTTAACCAGATAACCACAAACACAATACAAGAGGCACTTGAAAAACATGTCAAATATGACAAAATAATCCCACACGCAGAAAGATTACCAGAAAACATTATTGAAATTATAAAGGACAAAAGATATATCAACCTTCATCACAGACAACCTTCTGAATTTTTGAAAAGACAAAGAAATTGAAAGAAAAATTGCTAGCTTTAGACAACAGAAATTAGAAAATTTTATATCAAAATTAACTGAAAATTATCACAAAAATCCCAAAAGCTTCTGGAAATCTGTATCGGCATTTAGAGGTAAAAGGTTTGGATTCAACATACCAAATAAATTAGACAACCTTCCAATCACTTCAAATATGGAATTTATAAATATAATATACAATAAATTCAAGGACAGAATAGGAATTGATGAGGATAGAAACACCGAAAAATTACAAAGGGAAGTAATGGAAACAGCTGCAATAATAAAACAGATAACTGATCACAATCAAGATATTATTGAACAAGATATACGGGACGATCCGACAGAGGCTACCAGAACACTCCTAGATGAAATAACACAAGACGAAATTATAAAAATTCTAAAAAAGAAGAAAAATACAGCTCCAGGTCCTGACGGAATACCATATATTGCTTTACAACGAGGCCCACCCATTCTATTCAAAATTCTAACCAATCTTTTTAACGCTTCACTTAAACTGGGATTTTTACTTCAAAATTGGAAGACTGCATTCACTATTTTCATACCTAAACCAAATAAAAGTCGGTTTAAATTGTCAAATTATAGGCCTATAACACTAACTAATACAATAGCCAAAATTTGTGAGACAGTCATAACCAAAAGATTAAATGTATATTTAGAATCAAGAGACCTCATCACCAAACATCAGGCTGGATTCAGAAGTAGCGTCTCAACGATCGATCAGTTGATGAGGATCGTTACGGACATTCAGATTGCTCTAAATAAAGGATGGCGTGCGGGTGCAGTGTTCATGGACTTAACGGCGGCCTTCGACACAGTTTGGCACGAGGGGCTAATTTATAAACTATATTCAATGAATCTTCCTACAACCATCATTAGATGGATTATCCAATTTTTGAACAACAGAACAACTAAAATTAGATCTAAGGAAGAATTCTCACAGGAAATGCTAATAAAAAAGGGAGTCCCCCAGGGGGCCGCCTTAAGCCCCATTCTCTACTCTATCTACGTGAATGACACTCCTTTTCCCCCAACAAATCTAACTCAATTGGGACTGTTTGCAGATGACACTGCATATTGGACTATGGCCAGATCCTCAAATTCAATAATATCTAATCTGAAAGGAATAACTAATAAGTTTATCAAATGGTGCAAGACCTGGAAGCTTAAGTTGAATGAGGGAAAGACTCAGTTTGCCATATTTTACCCCACGGGACATGGAACAAGAAAAGATAAACGAAAATTCATAACAATAGGTACCACAAAAATTAAACCAACAAACACTACAAAATATTTAGGCGTTACATTGGACAAAAGACTGACATTCAAATCACACATAATGGATAGAAGGAAAAAAGCGCTTATGGTGTTCGCGATGCTTAAAACTATTCTACTGTCCAATATCCCGTTTAAAATTAAGACTAGGCTTTACCTCTCCATACTAAGACCTACAATAATATATGGGCATGAATTATTTCATTCAGAAACAAATGTAGAATATCTGGAGAGGTACGAACGATATTGGCTAAGAGTTTCACAAAGGAAATGGCAGGATGATAGACAATTTCTTTATAGCAGTATCCACTTTCCTCCGATGGCAACCTATATCAAGAAGAGTCAAAAAAGATACATAGAATCCAAAAGAGAAAAGAAATTTGCAAATATTAACCTACCAAAAGAACTTAACATAAATATAAAAAGACACAACCTAACCTACCAAGAATTACTACAAAAGATAAACTGATAAAACACAGGAATAACGAAGGGAAAAGAAAAGACTATAAATAATTACAAACTACATAGAAAAACAAGAACTAATGGATACGTCGATGCAATGGAACCTATAAATAATATTAACAAAATAACATAAACATGCACAACAATCTAACAACAACAACATATTGAATCTTTGTGGTTTCTCGAACAAGTAAGGGTGAAATACCTCCCATATCCTACACTCCTTCTAAACCAATAGAAAATCTATTAATAATTTACCCAAATAAATAAATAAAATATTCCTGAAACTAATTTCGATAGAAGAAATTAAATAATTCAAATTATTCAATTAGATAATTTTAGAATAGAATAAAATACTAATTATCGATATTATTAAAATTAAAATCAATTTCAATGTGTATAGTGAAGCGCATTAGTTTTGTTATTCCCTAACAATATAATTTACAAGCGCATTCTTTAGTGAAAGAACAAATGACTGTTTCTTTAATACTTGTTATCAAATTATTGTTCGTGTTATCACGCAATGTCTCAGGAACGATGCACGCAACGCAGAATTGCATCGTGTCAGCGAAAAATTATGTAAAGACACATCAAAGGCTCTTAGGCTTATGTTTTAACAGAATGTAAATAGAACAATGAATTATTTAATTGGTGCAATTAAATGAGGTCACGCACTGAAAATTTACACTAATTAACACATAGTATTATTTATGAGTTGTATGTAGTGCGGTTAATGCATATTGTTGCATACAGCGATTATTTAAAACCAGTTTCACCAGATACGATATGATACATTTTTAGTTTAATATATGATAAATTATAACGAAAGTAATTTATTTACGTTCTTTAACTATGGACGAAGCTACAGGACTACTTTTTCTACTAGTGTAGGCACTTAGATCAAATAGTCAGAATCGTGACAGACTGGATTAAAGCGACACATTTTGCACAGTTCTTCTATACCCTCAGTACAATTAATTTATAGGGAGCTGCCGGATTTTCGGGTCCGCCATCTTGAAATACGACGCCCTCTCTATTTTCTTCAAGGGTTTTCGACTTCTCTTCAAGAATGGAAGATTATCTCCCCAATGGTTGAGTTTACAGCAAAAAGTGTTCAAATACGCTTTATTGAAAATCCAATTACGTTCAATGTGAGTGCAATACCACTATTGTAGTTTTAATTGTTTTCTAGATACAAACTTTAAAAATTTTGACATTTTATAGGTTGCTATATGAACCTGTAATACCGGTAGTTCATTGGGTTTGTTGAATATACCGAGTGTATGCCTTGACCGAACGCGGATGTGGGACCGAACCGTGGCTGTGGGTTCCTTCAGGTTGCGTCCGGAACAGACGGCGTGAAGCTTGTTCCGCTTTATTATTTTCTGACAATACATTACAGTACAAAATTATTGACACAGGTTTACAAATAGTGAGCAATAGGTATCAGGTTGTTTACATGGTAAATACGTCGATTCATGGAATGCACTATAGCAATGTTGTCGGACAAAATAAGCACTTGTTTAGGATACATGGGAAGGTCCGCCACAGCTGCGGCAAGAAACTCGGTGACAAAGATAGGATATGCTTGAGAGAAGCGAGCAACAAAAAGTTCGGTAATATATTCCAACATAACTGCGATAGACATAGGGTTGCTATCCACAAACACAGTAGTACGGACAAAGTCGGGTTGAAACAAATCATAAGGTACTGATAAAGTTTACTTAAGTTGAAGCATTGTCCACCGAGGAAGGATATTTTCGGTGAGAGCAGACACAAGCGGTAAGCTCAACAATGTAAGCGGATCTGCCCAATTTATGTATCCAGCGATGACTGTTCAAAGACGGAAAGACGCTACCGAAAATAGCGTTGGGGCAAAGCGCAAAATATGAAGATACTTAGGCAAAATAGACACTGACATAGTTATTGTTGACACTCTAACTCCTAGGTAAACGAGTTCCTTAGTACGAACTAATACACTTTTTTAATAGTTGCATAGTATAGGCACTGCGTTATTGTATAGACACTGCGCCCATTTTGCTCACCTTTTGCCCGTGAACGGAGACAAATTCGACAAAGAAGACGAAGAAGGAGGAGCTCCGCAAGACTAGGCCCTCAACCTCTTCATAATCCAGTTGATTTTGGGGTGGATTCTTTCGGCGACCCGGTTCAGTACGAAGACCCTGTTCATGGGCTGCCGATGCAACTCCCAGATCCTCTCGCCGACCTTCTACTTGCACATGACCTTCACCAAGAAGATTTGCAGTGGTCTCCAGACGACCCCCGCTTGATGTTCTTATATTTGGCCCAGGCTCGCAACGTCAATGTTCTTCGCGGCCTTCGACTCCAGAAACCCTGGAACGTATTACCCGATGATTGAAAATTCTAGACAACTCATTCAAGATCTCAGCGAAATCCAACCCACACCTGATGTGAACCACCCAGAAGACGCTCCTCCCGTTGAGTAAGATGAACAAACGCCCGGAGATTCTGCTTCGAACAGGGACCCTTCTGAAGATTGGGACACTTCCATTCCTCAGTTCTACAGTTTACCGAAGTCTTTCAATCTTGAGATATTGAAGCCTTTGTCTTCCCCTGGGGAATTGGTCACCCCATCGCCTTTATATCATACTCCGCCGGATAACTGTTCCTTTGCAATGCGTGGTACTCCTCGTGCGCTCTTCCCAATTCTTAAGAACATGTCGTCAGCAGACATCTTAGAAGAAGTTCCTCCCCATTTTATAGTGAACTCCTTTCATGTTTTTGTGGTCGAGAAACCAGACGGCAGCGGAAGGGTAATATAAGACTGCCATGATTGGACCTCCTATTATTCTTGCCCTCCCGTTCACTTACCACGCGTCACTGACTTGGTAAACCAAGAGTCAACAGAAACTGTTTTTGCCGAAATTGACCTCAGAGAACGTTTCTACCACATCACCTTGGCTGCTTATACACGTGAATTCTTCTGTATTAAATGTGGCAAGAGATACTTTCGTTTTAAGAAGTTACCAATGGGATGGACATTATCGCCATTATTAATGCAAACGGCCATGCGAAAAGAATTAAACTTCCTCCTCAGTGACGTGTGAACATATCTTGTGTATTATGATAACGTACTCCTTTACGGCTTGGTGTCACAAGTGAATCACTCAGTGCACATACTATGCAACTCTAAACTTGCGGTTAATATTAAGAAAATAGTATTAGTGCCTACCATGGAACTCGTTTACCTAGGAGTTAAAGTGTCAACAATAACTATGTCAGTGTCTATTTTGCCTAAGTATCTTCATATTTTGCGCTTTGCCCCAACGCTATTTTCGGTAGCGTCTTTCCGTCTTTGAACAGTCATCGCTGGATACATAAATTGGGCAGATCCGCTTACATTGTGGAGCTTACCGCTTGTGTGTGCTCTCACCGAAAATATCTTTCCTCAGTGGACATTGCTTCAACTTAAGTAAACTTTATCAGTGCCTTGTGATTTGTTTCAACCCGACTTTGTCCGTACTACTGTGTTTGTGGATGGCAACCCTATGTCCATCGCAGTTGTCCAACCCTATGTCCATCGCTCTCAAGCATGTCCTACCTTTGTCACCGAGTTTCTTGCCGCAGCTGTGGCGGGCTTTCTCATGTATTCTAAACAACATTGCTGTAGTGTATTCCATGAATCGACGTACGTATTTGCCACATAGACTACCTGATACATATTGTTCTCTATTTGTATATCTGTGTCAATAATTTTGTACTATGTCGTGTATTGTCAGAAAATAAAGTGAATCGAGCTTCACGCCGTTCGTTCCGGACGCAACCCGAAGGGACCAAGAACCAAATTGATCCCGGTGGGAGGAGCATGAGGTATGATATCCCATGATCACCTATCGGGGCCTCAGTTGATCTCGTTAGAGCGGAGCGTGCGTGGGGTTCGGATTGGCTTAAGTGGCAAGTTTTGCTTAGTTTTTGATTTAAATAGTTTGATTTAAATATCATACACAAAAGCACTGAGAAGCTATTTCGGAAATATCGACAAAAATAGTGATAATATAAAACGCTTAACCTTTAAAATCTTATATCACGTAAAATATTAAAGATACGAAAGCGATATTCTACTAAAATTGTAGGAAATTTAATTTGAAATAAAACTTAATCGAACACTTTTTGCTGTAAACTCAACAATTGGGGGAGATAGTCATGAAGCGAATTTTCAAGGAACGTCGAAAAACTTAAAAAAAAATATGACGTCGTATTTCAAGATGGCGGACCCGAAAATCGGGCACCTCCCTACAAATTGATTGTACTGAGGGTATAGAAGAACGATGCAAAATCGGTCGCTTCAATCCAGTCTGTCACGATTTTTTCGCTAAGCCACTACACTATACAGCGTGGACACGTGAACGCTCTCTACTTGTCTTAAATTACCAAATCGTGTTCAAAACATGATTACACGGGCCCAACGGATATCTAATGTTTGAGAATTTCCAAAACTTGTTATAAAAGGTGTGGTGTGTAATCTTACCATTTCACATGTACATGGTGACTCATATGCTAAACGAAATAAGGAATTTGAATTTTATTTATGGCCTTTATGTATCTAAGGCTCAGGCTGGGATAGGAGAGCGGAAAGGATTCGGAAAAGGTATCGGCCAGGGCCGATACCGACATTTGCCTGGTGTGACTGAGGAAAAACTCTGGGAAACCACGACCAGGATGGTCGGCAGCTGGGATCGAATCCACGACCTCTCGAATGCTACGCCAACACTCTATCACTGAGCTACGAAATAAGGTACAAGTATAGTATATAGATGGATGCCGGAAAACTTTTCGGCGGTATGGTAAGGCCTCTCAATTTTTTTAAAAAAATGTTTGAGGCTTTCAGGAATTTCTAGTTCAGGCCAGATTAGGGTTGGAAAAGAGTGGGTGAAGGTGTCCACCAGGGTCTAAATTGTGCCTATACCTTGTGTGGCTGAGAAAAAAGCCGGGGAAATCCTATCAGGATGGGCAGCCACTAGTATCGAACCCAGGACTTCCCATGTGCGAAGCGAACGCTTTATGAAATGGATTACGCCTGTCAGCCATATTGGAGGTCACCATCTTGGATTCACCTCAAGAATCTTAAATGGAAGGAGGATCATATAGCAAATCATTTACAGTTAGTTTATCATCAACATTAAAAGAACGGGCTTCCCGCGTGCGCGTTCCGGTTATTTTCACGAAAACCACGCCCTCCACTCCCACACATGAAAGCTTATGATGTGAAGGTTCCTCATAAATTTATACGGTCTCGATCAGTTTAACCATTAAGTCTTCAGGAACGAAAAAGCGAGAAACACAACCTTTCCGGGTGGCTGTGGCTATTTTATCGACGGCCTCCATCCCCACATATGTGGTATCATATGAAATCTTAGAATGTGAGGGTTTCGCATAAATTTATACGGTTTCCATCAGATGGACCATTAATGATCAAGGAGCGTAAAAAGAGGGAGAAAATAGATGATGATCTCAACAATTAATATTTACAAGCTTATGTTAGGGTATGTGAAATTTAGGTTAGGTACGAGTCATGCTTATGCATTTTATGTGTTTTACTAGTTATTTTAGATTTGAGCGAGTGGTTTTTAGTTAAGAAGCGGAATGATTTTTGGAGTGAGAATGGCCTATAGTCAGATATGTTCACAAGATTGGTGCAACTACTAAACATCACTTTTGTAAAGTCCACTGCATGGTCTCCACAAGACAAAAACCTCTGAAAACCTGTCCAAGTTACCCTGCTTTTACGGTTCCGGTATCTCATTAATTTACGTTTCATTTGCCTCATGTTCTAGCTTGTAATAATACCACAGATTCTGCCACCGGGAGAACCACTTCTAATAGTACCAATGGGAGGTAGTGTTGCCACGAGACGAGATTTCAGGATGTCTCGTCTCGTGCAAAGCGTGTCTTGTCTCGAGAAGATGTGCTTGTCTCGTGTCTCGTCTCGAGGTGTTCTTTCTCGTTTGTCTCGCCTTGTCTCGTAAAATACTGCAGCATATCATGCCAACAGAAGTAAAATGTATGAGATTGCACCATGTTGATCAAAGTATAACAAAGTCATTACCCAGACGCAGGGGTGTAGCCACGGAGGGCACAGGGGGCCGGTCCCCCAAATAGTGTGTGTGTGTGCCCCCAAAATGAAAATTGGGATAATACAGTAGATATACTGTTTTGGACACTTCGTACACGATACCCGTGTGTCAGTCCATATGAAATCGTCCAGCTTCGTTCCTCGACTCCTTTCAATAAATAAATAAATTATATCCTTTATATAAGAATAGTTCAAAATGAGAATTATTTTATTTTTATATCAATCTATTGATTAATGGCAGCCATTTTTATATTGCGGCGCATACAAAATGTGTGTTAGCAGACGTTTACTGAAAATGTAGTATATGTGGACTCGTTTATCACAGGACATTAAAACAAAAACCATTCTTTCCTTTAAAATCTGCTTGATAATTTTATTCCTATGCATGGAAAACCTAAAACGTAATCGAACTGGTCAAAATGGTATCCACATGTGATTGTTGAAATAGAAACAGTTTCTGTTTTCAGGACTCTTTTTCGCCCGGAAGAGATTGAATATCAATGTTGATTTTTTTAGCACTATTAACATATCAAAATATCTTAAAGGTTGATGCTTCGTTATTTTTTTACAAATTTTTGAAAATTCAAAAAATCGTATTTTCTGCATATTTGATGCCCAATATCTATGATAGAACAAAATATAAAATCTAGTTTCTTACACGTTATACATTTATGCAAGAAGAAACTACGGTAAAAATTTGAACTTTGATATTTGAATTTGAAGGGAGCTACTACTGCTTGCTGCAAACTGATAGTGAATAATGTTCGTGCGCGCTTTGGTTAATGTTATATTACCACCAAAATACCCAAGAAAGATATTAATACGTAAAGTAGATCCTGAAACGTCCTTGTAAGAGAGCTTATATATCCAGTGTTCAGTTGGCAACATGGCTGCTCCGCATGATAATTTTTCATTACAATGTGCAACCAAGGCTTTGGCAAAATGTTACCACCTTCCTATCTGTGCGGGAAGCGTTTATACAGCTGTCTCCATCTAGTAATACTTGAGCATTTCAATTATCACTACAGTAGTAAAATCGTAATTCTGTTAGTAATAAAGAATACTTCTTTTCAGAACCATTCTTTGTACGAGTACGCACGAGCATTATTCATCTCCAATTTGCAAATCTGTAAGTCCCTTCAAACTCAAATATCAAAGTTCAAACTTCTAATGTAGTTGCTCCTGGCAAATGTATATAACATGTGAAAAAATTAGATTTTTATATTTTGTTCCCCTCAGATTAGGCCTTCACATGAATAAAACGCGATTTTTTGGATTTTCAAAAATTCATAAAATATTAAGGAAGCATATATCAATCAGCCTTCATATACTGTATACTTTCAATATACTTTGATATGTAATAGTGTACAAGAAATCAACTTTAATATTGAATCCGTTCCGGCAAAAATCGCCCTGAAAATTGGAATTGTTTCTACTTTGACAATCACACTTGGATACCATTTTGACCAGTTCTATTACGTTTTAGGTTTTTCATAGAGAGGACAAAAGTTATGAAGCAGAATGTCTTTTGTTTGAATATTACCCTACGAGTCCAAATATATTACATTTTCCGTAAAAACCTGCTAACACAAAGTTTGGTATGCGGCGCAGTTTAAAAATGGCCACAATTAATCAATCTGTTGGTATAAAAATAAAAGAATACTCGTTTTGAACTATTCTTATATCAGAGATTTTTTTTCAAAGGGATCGAGCAAACCAAGGTGGACGATTTCACAGGCACTATGCTCTAAACCTTGATTGAATGAACGTGGAACTATTTTGGGTAAACACGAAGTATATGATACTATTTAGTATTTGTAGAGATGCCCTTGAAGTAAACACGAGCCCCGCGGCGAGACTTTGCCTGGATACAGCGCTGCCCAGACCACACAAGACAAGGATGTGCTGCGATGGCTTAGTCGTAGAGCACTCACCACGTGTGTGGTCGTTGGTTCGATCCCGTTTAATGCTATGTGGACTTTGTGGTGGACAATCATCGCGTGTCCCCGTATCCTTCGCTTTCTTCCTTCTACTAATTGTCCCATCACCATCCGTTCGGCCTGAGCCAAAGTTGCCTAAAGGCCTTAAAAATAAATTCCCAAGACAAGGACAAATCGTTTACAAGATAATATATCTCTGCTCTTAAGGGCCTAAGGTTCCTCAACCCTGAACTGCATTTTTTCATCCTGAAACCTCAACATTTGTTTTACTGGCTCGAATAAACGGACAGAAATTGCTCATAAGTACGTCGAAAACACTAATGCCAAGTACTGTTTACACAACAAGCAAATTTCAATGTGACTTCACTAGCCACAGTGTCGCAGCTAGGTGTCACCATCCCCAACACTACGGTATACAATTAATACACTTGGGCTTGTATACACACACTTTGATTCCATAAATTATATTCGAGCCCTTAGATTGTATACAGCACGACCACAATCTTTCAAGAGCGGTTGCTTAGTTTCCACCGAATCGGTAGTGAATTTCTAAGAGATTAATATTTTGCCAATACGGTCGGTACAATCCAAAGACAAGCCTTCCCCATTTCTTCTGAAGTACTTTTTTTTTTTTTACAGTTTGGCGCCAGTTCAACAAATAAGGGAGCCTACATGACTCTTTCAGATTTAAAAAAAAAGGCTTAGGTTCGAATAACATCATAATGCAATAAAAAGACGCTTCTGTCTTTGTTCGGAACGAGAAAGATTAAGACACAACGGTTGATTACTGAAACTGTGCCATTAAGAGAACTTGTGGTGTGTGCTTCTATAACATAGGATATTTATACATAGATGTCTCGTCAATGCTTTAACATTGTACTTGAATCTGGAGCACTATCACAAAACAAAATTATTAAGCTTGGTTTAATCGGAAATTGGGAATTAAATCTGTTCTAAGGATAATTAAAAAATAGCTTTAGGTATTCCCTGCTCTTTGTAGGATAGTCCTCATTTAAAGCAAAAAACGTTGGTATAGATTTGCAAGGGAAATATTTTGAGTTAATAGATTTTTAAACAAATTTAATAACTCTATTTGTATTTTCGAGAAACAACACGTATATGGTCTCGTCTCGTCTCGAATTCCAAGAAGTCTGTCTCGTCTCATGCCACCCCTGCGAATAGTCGAACATCCTCAGCAACTTCAAAATCTTTACTGTTAAAAATCGACAGAAACCCTGGAAAAAACTACTTCCTCCACCCTAATTTTGACTTTATACCCCGAAACTAGAAATCCTCACATAATCCCTGAATGGTACATAAACTGCAAGAAAATATTGGAAGGAGTTTTGAAAAGCATTTTAGTATTTATATCTAACTCGTTTTGGACGCTAAATCAATATTAATAAATTATATTATTAACAGACGATTAAAAGCATAGTATAATCTTAAGAAAGAAATTTTTCCAATGCAATTAATTTATCAGGTTTTAAGGTAAATCTTACATACTTTCGTAAATTGAGCCGTACCCTCCCTCAATAAACTATATTACATCCTCACAATCGAGTAATAATTGCATGTTTGAGATATTTCATTTCTTTTCCAAAAGAAAGCCAAAAATTATAGTTGTATAGGATTCGTTATTCAAAGATAAAAACGTTTTGTGTTGTAGAAAATAAGGAAAAAGAGTTGGTTACAAAATAGGTAATTGCTTCTTATTTGTAGATAACGCTTAGATGTTGATAAGTGTAATTTCATTAACATTTATTTTATGTTGCATTTGATTCATGTGGTGTTACTAATGCATGAATTCTACTGCAATTCATTTTATATTTGGAACATAACCTCAAAGGAAATACTTAACAAGCAAAGTACATATTATAGACAAAAGCAAAGGGCCCCGTATAATATAAAATGTTCCTTAAAGAACTATGAAAAATAGAGTCCAAGCAGTGGCGTAATATCAGGGCCTGCAAGGCCTTCACAGGTCCGAGACTTTAGGGGACCCGCTTTCATTCTCATCAAAAAATCCTTTACGTAGCCCTTAATGGCTTTGTCAACGAACAAGTAATAACTAAGTGTGCCTTCCTCTACCTGGCTTCATTCAATCATAGATTTGTAATACAATCGAGTACCTGCAGAGTCATCTTAATGCATGGGCTTAACCCGATACGCGGTTAGGGGTGGGGAATGCTACTTCTTGCAATCATGGTGTTCTTCAAATTTCGTAATCTGATCATGTTTCATTAAATTTGAAAAAATTACTTACGCCAGTTCCTTATAAGCAATGACTATTGTTAAGTAAAAATTGATAAAATATGATTCGGATGTCAGAATGAGCATCCTACAAGTGGACCACAGAAAGTTCTTGCTTCGTATACATGTTGCACTGTGACGTATTGATTCGTCCACCTTTCTCATGTGAATGCCATTTATTACTAACGACTAGCGGTTAATGATTAACTGGTTGATAGCAAACTACTTAGGCCGTATTGTTTAGTGCATAAAGCTTTGTCATTAACTAATAGTGTTCAAAACTGATAAAGTTGCACGTGGCTCAAAATCTAGCAGACACTGTTATATATCCTGAATGAAAACGGAGTTCTGCTGTTAAACTGCCGTAGTCTTATGATAATGCTTGAAATATGTCGGTATGTTATATACTAGATTGCATCAGATCAGTCAACTGAATGAGTTCGCTATCTATGTTGTCTCTTCTGCATACAGCCTGAACTTGGTAAAAGTAAAAGCATCGGCTTCAGCACATCGTTGGAATCTTCTGGCATTATCTTTAGAAGAAGATCATGTTGTGCTCAAGTGTCTGCCTGACACGAAATGGCAGTCACATTTTGGTGCTGTTCTTGCTCTAGATGAAGGTTAAGAGAGAGAGAGAGAGAGAGAGAGAGAGAGAGAGAGAACTCACTGGATTCTGTATCAGCTGACAGTGACCATGAATTGAACGTAAGGGTGAAGGCAGAAGAATTTATCAAGAAATTAAAGAACTGGAAGCGTTCTTTTTGACAACACTTTGGAACGGCATTCTTGAAAGATTGAATAAAGCAAGTAATATCCTGCAATGGGAAAAGGAGACAAAACTTTTTACCGTGAAGCTTTTCGAGTCTCTGAATTCTTTTGTCTTGGATGTTAAAAACAAGTTTAGCGAATTCAGTTGGTCAAGCATAGGTGTCCATATTTAGATTATAGTCATATCAAGAAACTACCGAAGAGAAGCATTCGTATTGATGGATCATAACAAGAAAATTTTTCTAAGCAAGGTAAAATGTTCAGGACGGAAACATTCATCCCTGTTCTGGTCTCTTTGATCCCTCACCTGACAAAACGTGCAGAAGAAGATAATTCATCAGTTGAAAATCTGTTTCCCTTCTTTAGTCAATTGAAAACAATTGATTTCGTTGAGCTAAACAAAAAGTGTGAAAAACTTGCTAGTGCGTATCGCAAGGATTTTGATTATGGAGATCTCTTAAATAATTTCCTCAACTACACTGAAAAAGCACGTTTACTAAAATAGGCATTGAAATAAAATAAAATGGCCGACTCTTCTTCAGGATTACCACTTTTCTTTAGAAATAATTTAGTCATACAGTCTAAACCAATGGCTGGTCGAAAATAAAACTTGATCAAATTTTAGAAAATAAGTGTATCAACTATACTGAGCCTTAGATGACTAAAGACCTTAAAAAAAGTCAAATATACTATAAAATAGTTTTTTATTACTTTTATTTATTTTTAATTGAGTTCAAATATGCCGAACTTTTCGAATCAGTGATTACGAAAAAAAATAATTAAAAAAATGATCCGATGTGTATGAACCAAATAGCTGGTTTTCTTACCAAACTGTTCTTTCTGTTGTGCAGACTGATATGCGAACACGTGTCTCCTAATTTGAAATGTTCAGAGCTAGCTACTACACCATGATGATATTATATGCAAGATACGTAATACTTTTTGTTGTTGGAAATACTGAAAAGTATTTTGGGTATGAAGCTAAGAGGGAAAAGAAACAATCATAATATCCCGATTTTGAAAGTTTTTTTTTTCGGGGGGGGGGGGGGGG